>NW_019379777.1:0-33721 GCF_000648655.2 Copidosoma floridanum | reverse complement strand
TCTTCCTGCACTACAAACCAAATAAAATATAACAAAAAATTAAAAAAAAAAAAAAGGGAAAAGAAACAAACCAGGAGACTCAAATATGTCATGGGACCCACGGTAATAATGAAGTTCTTTAAACATGACATGAGTATAAAGACACACAATTTCTCAGGTACCTAGGGGGTCGCCAGACCCATAGGAAGAACGAAGCTCTATAAAAATTAGTGCTCTTTTCATGTCCACTAAAACAAAAACTTGAAAAACGAATAAAAAAAGATGAAAAAATTGACTTCTGTACTTACGATGGTTAAACTTCGTGAGTACTGTATTAATGCATGACGTACTCACAAATTTGAACCATTATGAGTACGGAACTCAATTTTTTTCATTTTTTTAAAATTCGTTTTCTAAGTTTTTGTTCTAGTAAACTACATGAATGCAGTACTAATTTTTATAGAGCTTTGTTCTTCCTATGGGTCTCGTGACCCCTTTGTTACCTGAGAAATTGTGTGTCTTTTGTACTTATCACATGTTTAAAGTTTTATTTGGAAGTAAGGAAAAATCAAATTAACAGAATCTAAGTGCTTTTCAAGTTATAATCCTTCAGGTACGTTATACACTAGAGTAAATCAACCATTCCAGAATTCAAGAGTTCTGACCTTCAGAAAATATGTGAAGAAATTGGGTTTTATATGCTCTTCCCTACCCTATCCCGTTGCACCACTCCTGCCTCTGTCAATCCCTTCTGCACCACACCACACCATAAAAAAAAAAAAATGCTTTCCTCGAGATTTGAACCTCCGACCTCCTGCACACGAGCCGAGCCCCCAATTTACTTAGCTATGAGCTATCCCAATCCAAAAAGTTTTTTTTTGTTTTAGTATCGTAACTTTTTTTTCAATTGAACATTTTTTTACTGTTCAACAATAAGTTCAGTTAAATAACAAATTATCTTAATGAATATGTTGTACATACAATAAACTGATTTCTTTTAGTGGAATAATTTTTTTTAACTGAGAAATGGTATTCTCAGCGTCAGCTTTCTTATGTGTTATAAAACACCTGTGTATTTATTATCAATTTGTTATCTTAACAACTAAAAATAATTGCTGACACAAATTTTTCATTTGTTTTTATAATTAAAAAAAATTTTTTCACCGGTTCAAAATTTTTATTATTTTTTTTCATTAATAGTTTATTCATACAAAGTTCTAAAAGTACAGTAATTAATTTTTATTGCGCTTTATTATTTCACAATTTTTTTAAATCGTGACTAAGGTGATCTTTTGACTTAAGGTCTACTATACCAGCTTACCTCAAAACTAGTTTTTCACCATGCTCGTCAAAGACATATCTGAACAAGATCTTCTTAAAAAAATCATTATGTAATCAATAGATGAACAGTACTTAGGTCTTATTGTTACGATACTTCATAGTGAGCAAGTCCACTTTTTTTGACAAAACAGTAAGGAAAAGTCCATAAAGACCAACGATGTGACGTTAATAGCCGTCAGCTGGCCAAGTAAGTTCATGTTTCATATTTTCTTGAAAGTTACCACTTTGTGTTGTTGTATACATAGCATTTCATCATATGTTGAGATAACATGACGTGTGGAGTGCACAGACTACAGTAAACAATAAAAGTACACATGTACTTTGTACGTTATATATGTACATTTTTGCACTTCTAACAAAGTCAATATAAGTATTGAACTGAGCAACAACTATATAAATTAAAAGATTTTATGTCAATCGTTTAAAAAAAACTGCTGTATTTTAGGAGCCTCTTTAGATCAGGAAAATTAGATTTAGAATGCAATTAATAAGCCTTTTTCTCAGAGTTTCCAGGCTTTCACAATTTTTTAATTATTTTTCCTGTGATCAGCATGGTCGAAAACATAAAATATCAAGTTTCCACCTCACTGTGTATTATGCATGCCAAATCTAATTTTCCTGGTCTATCTTCCTGCTATTTAGATTACAGCACAGAATCATGTTCCGCCTACAGGTTTTTTACTTGCATTCCTGTGTTTAGTGTTATTATTGCTGTAGTCAAATTTTCCAAGTTCTAAGAAACAATACAATATGAGTATGCATTGTAAATACAGAGTAATAACTTCCTGTATAAGTAAGTCTTATACCAGTTTTTCTCGATTTTTTCACATTACAAGATAAGTGTTTTACTCCACACAATTTACATTGTATTCTAAAATTGATGACTTTTAACTTTTATGTCAAGTTTGTGGACTTTTCACGGCCATGTTTACCATGAGTATTTAGACAATAACCAAGTTGTTACTGAGTGACTGCTCCATGTTTATTTCATATACTCAACAAATGACCTATACACGCTGTTATTAACAATAGTATTGATGTCTTAACACTTTAAATTGTTTTCAAATGCATATAACTTTCTTATATAAAATATTTTATCTTTGTTATAAAAAGTAACAATATAAAACAAACAATTCAATGTATACAAGAAAGAAATTATAATTATAATGAATAATTGTAATACAAAATAATTCGCAAAACAAAAACATCGACTTTATTCACAGTAACTAGCTTTCATAAGCAGTATATAATTTAATCATTAATATTTACAACTACCTCTACAATCTGTTCTCAAGTTCGTAAAAAAATTGATGAAAAACGTTGTGTATCTAAAAGAAAACTATTATCGTTAGTTTCTGTTTAGGAAATTTGAACGTGGTTTTGCTTTTGATTATTCATATGAAGTATTTTCTTGTTTGAATAATTAATTTACCAATAATTTAGTTGATACAAGTATAATTATAAGTATTTGTATTGAAAAATAGGGTAGTTTCGCAGTTTAACTTACACATTTAACAATACTGTTAAAATACAAAATTATCAATTAATTTGATTATCGTCATATTTATTATCAAGGAACAAAAAGCCGATTTGTTTTTGTTTTTATGAACTTCTATCGTAAATCAGAATGTGTAGTGTGCAGTAATTAAATAAATTAATCGAAGTCTGGTTTTCTGTGTTGTGCCAAAAAAATAAGAAAAATTTTTTTTTGGCTTTCTGCTCTTAAACAATTCACATCAACATCATTCCAACCACCAAAATAAAAATATTTTACGTTTACACACGGACTTACAGCGTGTGGATGGGACTGAACAATAACTAGAAATAGTTCATAAGACTAAAAATTTATTAAGAGTCCTTTACGAATTTTCATTGTTTTCTAAGTTAATCTGCTCGTAGAATGTACTCCACAATTATCTAGTCTAATTCTTCAAAATTATGCATACTTCTTTGATTTCTTTTACTTCATATTTCTGGTAAGTAAACGTTATTTTTTGTAATTATGAAATAAAGTTTCTTTCCCAACAAACGTATATTGTACTTATAGTGCAAAGATCATCATAAGTAGAATTAAAATTTTTTCGTATTAGGACAGGTACTCATGACATGAATTACACAATGACTTCGTTAAAAAAGCCAATTAACATTTTAGTTTAAACGTGACATCCCATGGCCTTTTATATTTGTCGAATTCATGTAGTATTTAATTAAAAATAAAGTATACATATTTGTTGAAAATCAACCATGACTGTAAGAAAGGCTGGCATGAAATTTTCAACTTGTAGACTTGCATCACTTTCATTAAGCTGATCCAAACAACATTTCTAAATAGGCGTGACTTCTGTGATGTTCCAGTAAAAGTGGAGAAGGGACCAATTCATCTAATGTCAATGATTTACCTGTATCACGTGATCTTCCTGCACTACAAACCAAAGTAATTTCGGAATATAGCTACATTTTTTGCCATCTTGGCCAATGTAACCTATACGTTTCTAAAACATGGGATCAACTAAATGTAGAAGAAAATCGCCAAAATTGCCACTTACAGAGATAGTCGTCTTGTTAAAATACGTTCTGTTAAATTATGTGAATATTTTGATAAAAATTAAGGTTGCTGCAATTGATAGTTTTGTACAAGTAATTTGTAGTATATTTTTCACAATTTTTTTCGATAACGCATACGTATCTTCTTGTTTTACAGGATTATAAAGTGATTAATCGATAAGAACTATGAGATTACTATTTTTTCTGTCTGCTCCAGAAAAAAAGGAAAAAAAAGTAACAAATGTTTTGCCGGTAGCCACTGACAGTTATCCAGAGGTGACATAATAACTTGTTAAGAGTTCAAGATACCTTGATTTGTCGATAACACAAAATAACTTTGAGCATGCCAAAAAAGTTATTTCAGAAAATTTCAGCATACATTATGAGAGTACTCCTTACAGTAGTCACCCTGGTGATAGTCAACATCATCTACATGACCTGCTTGAGCTTAAAAGAAATGTTCATCTAAATGAATCAAAAGATTAATTTTCACAGTTCTCATTAAATTTTTAGTGACCATCTTATAAAAAAAGAGAATAATTATGAGCTAAGAAAAAAAAAATTTTTTTAGACTACCAACGATGTTATTTTCATGATTTTATTTGGACAGATGGAAATGATGAAACGACTATAGGAATAAGTCAGTCTACTGTATTAGACGCATACACAAATGGCACGGATCTTGATAACTTCAACTAGTTATGCGGATTTATGGCAACTTTTCCCTTATTTTAAAAAATTAATTCTACTCACAATGGTGTAGTTATTAAGTCGATTATTAAACTAAGCCAAGCTTCTGAGCTTTTGAAAAATACTGCCATCAAAATAGGGAGCCTTATAACGTATAGTTATAAAAAAAAGGTATCATAGCTGTGGAGAAAGATGGATGTTGGACAAAGCAAACGTACAGAAAAAAGCGGTGTAACAGCAACAACAATTTTTTATGTCTATTTTTTTTTTTTTTTTTTAATTTGCGTTTAATGTTCCACTATTATCTATCAAAAAACCTTTCTGTAGCGAGGGTCCTGAAGAGAAGTTTACTAGCATGTTATACTACCCTACTAAAAAAAGTTTTACTATACAATAGTTTCTCACAGCTTTTTAAACAAAAGTATATTGGGTGTATTAAATATGGGCTAGGAATGAGCGCATGAGCATATGTAACAGATGTGAGCGTAACGTTATAAATGTGTTATTTAACTAAAACTTGTAAAGTAAAATACTTATTTAAACAGCACACAATTGATGTAGATATTTATTTCCACGATAGTTGCAGCACCTTCGTACATGATGTCGTTTTATAGAAGGTATATTTTTCATTTTAATAATTTCTTTTTATATCTTATTTAACAGAAAATATTTAGTTTATGTTAATATATTGTCTGCCATTTAATTTCACACAAGAACATTCTTATATCTGGGTAGCCTAGTACAGACTGTCCACTGGCTTATAACACTATGAAATACTGTAAAACACAAAAAAGTATTGTGCTATATGTGTGACATACCACAGAAGTGATAATTTAAAATATAGTTAAAATGTGTGTACATCAAAGGAGAGAGTAAAAATTTGTGAAAAAAATGAGAGGTTGCAAGTCAGAGAAGTAATATTAGCTAACATTTCTCTATTCGTGTTCCACGAATTTTTTCTGCTTGTAGAAAATCAAAAAAAAATTTTAATGTTGTTTAACATTGCTTTTAATTTGAGATATGGAGTTTTTATTAAATACTTTAAGGTTATGGATTTACAAAACTGTGAATAATTATTTTTATATTCTTGTCATGATTTTCTTAACATTCTGTTATCGTTTCAAAAATTTTGCCTGTTTCTTCTATGAAAATGTATCCAAGTAATAGAAAATCAAGTTTATGTTTTATATCTCAGAGTCCCACCCAGTCAGAGCAAAATCTGCTCTAACACATTTAGGTTTTGTCACCCGTCTTCCAAATAACATGGTAATTTTAAAACACCTTTAACTACACCAGAAAAACAGGGAAAACAACTCTAAGAAGCTTAGGCAGTTATGTCAGCTGCAAATTTTATTAGCCTACTGCTCAGAGATTCATTCTAACGGCATACCCACTGTCAATGTATTCACCTGGCACACTTTCCCGATTAGTGGTAAGCGGTTGGTTATCCAGCGAATGACCCAAAGACAAGATATTCTGCGGCCAGGGACGTACCTTTCTTCAGCGCGATCTTTATGCATAGAGGTTCTGATAGTAAGAGTCAAGCTACCCATAGCTGGCTCTCCATCATCGAGAATCATTAGTAATTACTGGAAGTATTAATACTGGCCCCTTTATAAGTATATACGTTTACTAAGTCACTGTCAATCTAATCGGCTCTTTTTAGGACCATCTAACGTTAAACTTCCTTGCCAATAAATATATTTTAACAACTATGTCAAATAATAAATAATATAATAACAACAGGAATAATCATGTAGATAGAGAAATCACTTAGAAAAAATTCATTACTGAGGAGTGCTGTGTCTTGTCTAATTACAGACTGAGTATCTGTACGTCCTATAGGAACCCAGACTGATGTGCTACACAAAAAAGTTTATAGACATTGAGGTAACCAGTCGAGGCAAACTGTGGGACTCAAACAGACACCCGTTTAAGTTTTAACCAGATTTACTGCTTATCTTTAGTGATTGACAGAGCTGGAAGTATTTCGCTGCACTTGCGTGGCAATTGTACCTATACAATTTATAGCAGAACTATTTAATTGTAGGTTAAGATTTTCGTGGCTTGCCAGAACTTTAAGTGCTTTGATCTTTTTTGCCCAGATACAAAGAGAACATGAACTAAAAGTGAATAGAGGCAACCAAAAATATATTGACAAAAAAATCTAATGCTCGTTTATTTTTCCATCCTATAATGTTGCTAACGAGACCATAAGATTTTGTACTGCTTTCAGTAAGAATTTTACACACTTTACTTTTAGACTTTTCACCTTGTTTTTAAAATGCAGCTATCATATGGAGCTGCTTGATAAGTCGTTGCAATAAATGGTAATGCGGACATCCTAATATTTTACCTAAGCACTAGACAGTATTTGTAGAATACGTGTCTAAAACTAGCAGTTTGGTGTTTTACTTTGACGAGTTGTAAGACTTCTGTTACCAGCACTTACTCTAGTATGCTCATGAAATTCCACGGCGTACGTTCTTCTTTCTCTTTGAAATACCAGTGAAAGCTCTTGCTATACGTATGTGTTGTGCTTTCTTCCACCGTTCGGTCACTTGTACTAAAGCAGTCCCATGAAATACATGGACCATAAAACATACCTTTTTGCTGACTTGCAAACTTCCAAGTTGCTTTGACATCTTGTGTAAACTATGCACCTTTATGTATATGTGCACTTGGATTTGAGACACAAGCGTCTCAAGTGCCGTTTTGTATCTAGGTGCAGAGTTTGCTCAATTGACAAGATTATTGATTTCATATTACTTTAAAAAGTCTTAGTGGCTGAATTCTGTTAAAAAACAACCAGTTGACAGTATATGTTTGAATACCCAAACATGGAGTTATACTTTCGCGGTAATGGCAGACAATATAATTATCAAAACAATCGAGTAAATTAGCTTTTTTTTTCATTGAATTAAGGAAACGTTTCACGCAAAATGTCGCAGGCCTGACGCACAAGCGCTAAAAATTAACGTTTTCAGCCCATTTTCTCGGCTTTATTAATGTTCTTCATAAATTTTATAATTAGTTTTTTTGATGTAATTTTGAGTCAACTTTTTGATGGTATGGTAAGTTTTCCGGAAAAATCTTATTTACTCGGAAAAAATAATACAAAACATGGTTTATCTCGAAAAAAAAATTTTTTTTTTTTTTTTTTGGTAGGATAGATAGAAAGCTAAGATTTTTTTACATCAAAAACGCCTTCTTGCCCAGTGTACTTAGGTTAAAAAACTTAAGTAAAACCATACCAAAGACTAGACACTCGGCCGTCTGAACGTGCTCCAAAAGCTGGTGCCGTGCCACGTTTTACTCAAGTTCACTGTGAAAATTATTGATTTAAAAATACTGTCTCAGAAAGTTTTTTTTTTGTTCCTTAGTTTAAGATGAAGTAAAATATGTGGGCTTTTTTGTTTTATTATTTAGTTCAAGAAAAAATAATAATTAGAGCTCATAAACATTTTTTTTTAAATTTCATTGTTATATCATTGATTAAAATGACAGCATTAAATTTCAAAGAACTTAGTTTAATTTTGCTTTATATAATCGGAAATTTTATTTAAGATTTTTATACGACTCTTTACTAAAATAAAAAACTCTCGTTTTCTTGCAATAATCCTTTGCTCAGTCATACTCGTTTTCTGCTGGTTAAATTCGGTTATTAGAAAAAACTTAAAGATTTGCACGTACTGTACTTCTCTTTAAGTTGATTTTAATGCCGTCACATACTTCCTTTTTATAAACAGGAGCCAAAAAATGCCATTTACAACTGAGCTTTAAATCTTTTTTGTCAAAAAGTATGCTTCTAAAACTGCTCTTATTTTTGAAATGTTGACTGACCCTATCATTTATGTAAAACATTTTTTTACTAAAAACCTGCATCTCCAATACTTTATTGTAACTTTTTGATACTTATATACAGCAAATGTATGATGGTTTAGGTTATCGAAAATAACAGCAATACTTATGTCTTTCAGCTCATCTTTGTCTTTATAATAAATTACAGTTGTAAAAATTAGAGCTTAGTTACTGTTCCAATGAAAAGATTGGGTTAAATTGAGTACATTGAACACAAAGTTTTTCTAAAAATCAAAAGTAACAATAAATTCTCCACTTTTAAGATCTTGTTTAAGTTGGTTAAAAAAGAGTTATTGCTTTGTAGCAAAAGAAACATGAGTTTTGAGTTTCAATAAATAATTTTTCTCCTAATAAGTCAACGAGATCATGAGAATTTTAAGTTTCAACAGAAATGGTACATCTGGCTGTTAAAAGCTGAAATTTATATTTAATTTCAAAAATATTATTTTTCCAAAACATTAAAAAATATGTAGACGTAACGTTCACATATTTGGACCATCTAGACATTCCGCACCTAAGAAACATTTTTCAATAGAGTTACTGCATACTACTGCTTTAGTTGTCATGGTAGTTTTTAAAAGAAAGTTCAGAATTCTGCGTTAGATGTTTCAGATCTGTAATTTCAACAGATAGTTTAGGATCTTTATGATGCATACATACGCATACATATGCAGTTAACTTGAACGGAGCGTGGCGTGTGCAACGCCCATTTTGAGCTCACGTTCAGATTTCCGAGCGTTTACATCTATGATAGTATTTTACTTGATTTTTTTAATAAAGGTACACTGAGCAAAAAGTCATTTTTAATGTTAAAAACCTCAGCTTTCTATCTTGCCTATCAAAAAAACAAAAAATTTTTTTTTAAATACAGCATGTTTTGGGCTTCTTTCCGTGAAAATAAATCATTTCAGAAAACTAACCACATCATTGAAAAGCTGGGTGCAAAATGTATCAAAAATACTATTTGCAACTTTTTTTTAGAGAGGGATAAGGCCGAGAAAAAGTGCTGAAAACAGTGATTTTTAGCGACCGCGTGGCGGGCTTGAGACATTTTGCGTGAAACATCTTATAGATAGGATGGATTAGCAATTAGTTAGAGCCAAATTAAAAAAAAAAGTTATAAATCACTTTGTTTTTTTAATGTTGTTTATATTTAAATTTTTCATTGGCTATTATGCCGACCTCATCAGACTACAAAAATGTATTACATATAATGCATTTTATTGTAGGAATTATTTCACTGCACGTGATTGCAGAAATAGCATAGACAACTATAATAAATGAGGTTTTACCTAACTCTTAACTAGTATCTGAGTATTACAAAAATAATGTAAAGACAAAATTATAAAGTATGTACATATATTNGTACCTATCATTGGCCACTATTAATTAAACATTTATTATTTAATACAGCATCCAGTAAGCGCCCTGGGTCATAGGGTGATTATTGCTTGTGTTATTAAATTTGACAATTTATTATTTAATATATTTGCCACCAAGCGCCCCAAGTCATCGGGTATTTTGCACTTGTGTTATTAATATAATTTTGTTATTCAATAGTGGCCAGGAAGTGCCTCGGGTCATTAGGTGATTGGCGCTTGCGTTAATAATTAATAATTTATTATTTAATAGAGCAGCAGTAAGCGCCCTGGGTTAATGGGTGATAGGCACTTGTGTTATAAGCTTAAAAGTTTTGAATTTTCGCGCTTACTTGGGTACCGGTTTTGGGAGCACTGGAGGCCCGGTGACCGGGTATATACGTATGATAACCTGGAGATACTATATTGCGCATCCCGCTCGCGTAATCGACATAATTACTCGTTTCTTCCAGAAACAATGTTTCAGTTGTTGGATTTATTTACATCTATAACCTTACACAATTGTAAATACTCAAAAATTGGTACGGGTACATTTACAAAATAATAAAAAATAATAAAATAGGGGCCGTTATTAGCCGATTTCATGTTTTCGGCTATTTATCGTGTTTCGTGTTTTGACGTGCACTTTCATGGATACCAGCGGCAGGCACTACATGTGCAGACTTCCCATTTCATGTACATTTAAATAAAAAATTTTAAAGCTGACTAAACAAGTGGAGAACTCTTTGAACTGACAAGAAATTAATAATATATTTCGTACCTAGGGCGCAAAGTACAAAATATAGGGCCAGAGGGCGCGGTTTTTGTATGTTTGTGGCCGAGTTGCGAACGCAATTTTTTTACAACAGCAAAATGACATTGTGACCGTTGGGGCAAAGTATGCCCTGGGTACGCAAAGTCATGCGCTCGAGGGTCTAAAAAATAATTTTTGCAGATCCGTGGATAACTTTCAGAAGGGTTAAAACAAGTTGTCGTCCGCGCGGCAGACAGAACGAGTCCATTCATAAGTTGCAATAATCAAAGTATATAAAAGTTGATATTGCTCATAAAAATCATTTATTTACCATCCAAATTTACATACTTTAAAATAATACGTTTGAAAATGCTCTAAATACTATCTTATTATTTCAACAAAANAAAAAAATTTTTTTTTTTTTTTTTGGTAGGATAGATAGAAAGCTAAGATTTTTTTACATCAAAAACGCCTTCTTGCCCAGTGTACTTAGGTTAAAAAACTTAAGTAAAACCATACCAAAGACTAGACACTCGGCCGTCTGAACGTGCTCCAAAAGCTGGTGCCGTGCCACGTTTTACTCAAGTTCACTGTGAAAATTATTGATTTAAAAATACTGTCTCAGAAAGTTTTTTTTTTGTTCCTTAGTTTAAGATGAAGTAAAATATGTGGGCTTTTTTGTTTTATTATTTAGTTCAAGAAAAAATAATAATTAGAGCTCATAAACATTTTTTTTTAAATTTCATTGTTATATCATTGATTAAAATGACAGCATTAAATTTCAAAGAACTTAGTTTAATTTTGCTTTATATAATCGGAAATTTTATTTAAGATTTTTATACGACTCTTTACTAAAATAAAAAACTCTCGTTTTCTTGCAATAATCCTTTGCTCAGTCATACTCGTTTTCTGCTGGTTAAATTCGGTTATTAGAAAAAACTTAAAGATTTGCACGTACTGTACTTCTCTTTAAGTTGATTTTAATGCCGTCACATACTTCCTTTTTATAAACAGGAGCCAAAAAATGCCATTTACAACTGAGCTTTAAATCTTTTTTGTCAAAAAGTATGCTTCTAAAACTGCTCTTATTTTTGAAATGTTGACTGACCCTATCATTTATGTAAAACATTTTTTTACTAAAAACCTGCATCTCCAATACTTTATTGTAACTTTTTGATACTTATATACAGCAAATGTATGATGGTTTAGGTTATCGAAAATAACAGCAATACTTATGTCTTTCAGCTCATCTTTGTCTTTATAATAAATTACAGTTGTAAAAATTAGAGCTTAGTTACTGTTCCAATGAAAAGATTGGGTTAAATTGAGTACATTGAACACAAAGTTTTTCTAAAAATCAAAAGTAACAATAAATTCTCCACTTTTAAGATCTTGTTTAAGTTGGTTAAAAAAGAGTTATTGCTTTGTAGCAAAAGAAACATGAGTTTTGAGTTTCAATAAATAATTTTTCTCCTAATAAGTCAACGAGATCATGAGAATTTTAAGTTTCAACAGAAATGGTACATCTGGCTGTTAAAAGCTGAAATTTATATTTAATTTCAAAAATATTATTTTTCCAAAACATTAAAAAATATGTAGACGTAACGTTCACATATTTGGACCATCTAGACATTCCGCACCTAAGAAACATTTTTCAATAGAGTTACTGCATACTACTGCTTTAGTTGTCATGGTAGTTTTTAAAAGAAAGTTCAGAATTCTGCGTTAGATGTTTCAGATCTGTAATTTCAACAGATAGTTTAGGATCTTTATGATGCATACATACGCATACATATGCAGTTAACTTGAACGGAGCGTGGCGTGTGCAACGCCCATTTTGAGCTCACGTTCAGATTTCCGAGCGTTTACATCTATGATAGTATTTTACTTGATTTTTTTAATAAAGGTACACTGAGCAAAAAGTCATTTTTAATGTTAAAAACCTCAGCTTTCTATCTTGCCTATCAAAAAAACAAAAAATTTTTTTTTAAATACAGCATGTTTTGGGCTTCTTTCCGTGAAAATAAATCATTTCAGAAAACTAACCACATCATTGAAAAGCTGGGTGCAAAATGTATCAAAAATACTATTTGCAACTTTTTTTTAGAGAGGGATAAGGCCGAGAAAAAGTGCTGAAAACAGTGATTTTTAGCGACCGCGTGGCGGGCTTGAGACATTTTGCGTGAAACATCTTATAGATAGGATGGATTAGCAATTAGTTAGAGCCAAATTAAAAAAAAAAGTTATAAATCACTTTGTTTTTTTAATGTTGTTTATATTTAAATTTTTCATTGGCTATTATGCCGACCTCATCAGACTACAAAAATGTATTACATATAATGCATTTTATTGTAGGAATTATTTCACTGCACGTGATTGCAGAAATAGCATAGACAACTATAATAAATGAGGTTTTACCTAACTCTTAACTAGTATCTGAGTATTACAAAAATAATGTAAAGACAAAATTATAAAGTATGTACATATATTTATTGTTAGAACTGTATGCTTACACGTCGACAAACAGTAGAGTACTAACGGTTGATTTGCAAAATGTATGTACGAAAGGCCCAGAACAGGAGTGATGAAAACAGATATCATAGGACATACTCAATTCTTATGGAAAACGGTTACAGGTAATTTAACTTCTGTAGTAATGGAAAATATCCACGATTGAGCTACTGTGAGTCTTTTTTCTTGTTGATGTTGTGTTTATCTCGTTTGATGTTTATCTTTTCTATAACTATTAGCAGAAATAACAGCTATCTTTATTTTGATTGATTTCTAAGATCTACGTCTACAGGACGCTTACTAGTTTTTTTTTCGGGTCATCTAATTAATAAAAAAAAAATACTGTATTTAATATAATAGATCGAACTATACAAAGATCTAATAAACGATATCCCAAGAAAAACACTACTGGAGTAAAAAAGCTAGTCATTAACAGCAGTTACTGACAAGAGGTTATCAATAAGAATATTAAACACAGATCAAGAGAGCAAATGTATGTAAGAAAAGTTAAAATTGACGTAACTAAACAACCTCCATTGCGTACTGTAAAATAGGCCTACCGTACATACATTTTTTTCTTATATTATAGTGCACATGTCCTTCTCTAGGCACTCAGCACTTTGGGGGACTGGAGAGGAATAGCGGTGGAACAGGTATAAGGAGATTTCATTCCGCATTTGACAGGGTTGTTAGTCCTGTGGGTGAGAAAACCACTCGGGAAAAACCCACCCTGAAACGGCTGGTATATTGCCTAAGTTCTGAACAAATGTCTATATTGTCTATAGACATTAGGCCTGAACTTCTGCACGCCTCCCACTCACGTTGTCGTAACGATAAAGAGATAGTCAATTGATCTGAAAAATAACAAACGCAAGCAAATGGAGTAACAGTTGAGAAGTCACTGATCCGACTACCAACCACGGCCAACTCTGCTTAACCTTGCAGATCGACGAGACTGCAACTCTACCACTGCGCTACCATATTGGTCACCATCCATAGATAAAACTACAGTCAATTACTAGCGATATTAAGACTTTATGATACATATACTTACCCAATCATACTTTAAAAATTAAATGTGATTGTACGATTGGGTAAGGATAAGGTTGCAAAATGGCACGAAACAATAAACGTAGTATATGTGTAAGTCTAAATGCAAGCATCTGGACTGCTCGGCCTCAGATAAGGTGAAATAAAATAAGCATTAACAATTCAAGCAAAGAAACATTAATATAATACGATAAAAAATCAGTACTTAGTTTGCATCATCTACACAATAATCATAATGTTGATGAGGACAATATAAAAATTCTAGACAGAGAATCAAACTAGCAAGAAGGGCTTATTTTAGAAATAATACACATAAAATGTTATAAACACAACATTTACAAGGAAAAAGATACACACTTGCTCGATTACATATATTTCTCATTACTACGAAAGTTCAATCACCCGTAACCGTTTTCCTTTAGAATTCCATGTGTTCTGTCGTATCTGTTTTGATCACTTCGGTCCTTGGCCTTTCGTACATACATTTCACGGCTCAATTGTTAGAATTTAACCGTTTGCTGATACGCGAGATTACAATTCTTAAAATAAGAAAATTTATATATTTTTTAATTCTGCCTATAGAACAACATCTTAGAACTCAGATATTTACAAATAATAAGGTTAAATTTAAACTAGTATAGTTGTATGTGGCTTTTTTGTTTTTCCGTGTAGCGGAAAAATTCTCTTAATGAAATACATTAAATGTAATATGTCTTTGTAGATAAATAAGGTTGGAATAATGGCCCACAAAACGTTGAAATATAAACAGCACCAACCAATGAAAATAATTTATAATTTATTTTGTAATTTTGCCTCTAACTAATTACGAACTCCATCCTATATATAATAATATAATTATTATTATACATACACCTTTAATGAAACGACATTGTGAACAAAGGTGGTGCAACTTTTGTCAAAATCAACAATCTTATGGTCACAAGGTAAAGTTTCAATTAATACTAAAATAATAAATAAACAAACGGTTTGAAGCAATATATAACGATACAGTACAATGTAAACAATGTTCAAGCTGGCATATATTTCTCACTTTACGTTCACATCTATCGGCTTATATAATACCCGAAGTATATTTGTATTGTAAAGGTTAAGAAATCCGACGGTGTAGTACCGCTTTCTTAAACAGAATACTATTATATACCAGAAAATGTCCCTTTATGACGTTTATCACACATAGGCTGTATTGACAGATATCATTTAAACGTCAAACGTACGTCCAAAATTGCCCAAAAATACTTACAAACAATTTCAGGTCGTTCAACTATACCCCTTTTTATACGTTTAGTATTAAAAAGTTGCAAACTAACTCGTCACCTTATGAAAAAACAGCGTTAAGTTGCATTTATGTAATCTGCAAAAACCTCCTAACCTCTATTTGTTTTAAAAAATTGCTTTTGGGAAATCTATTAAATTTTCAAATAAATCTACAAATTGTTTTTTTCTTTTTTTTAATAATACAAGAAAAGTGAGTTGAGGCATGCGTTCAAGCGTGTATTTAAGTAGGTCCATTTGAGCAAAATAACTGAAAGTATTGCTGCATATGTGAGTGTAACAAACTAATCATAGGTTAATGAATATTCATTAATCCATAGAAAAGCTGCTCTGTTAAAACGTACTTGTTTTTAAATTTTCTAAAAAAACTTTATCCCAAAACATTAATTGATTAATTAATTAATTTACTTATGTTATTTGTTATCAAACCATATAAATTTATAAACCATAAATGAGAACTCACATGAGAACTAAGTTATAACTCACCGCAAAACAAAAATCGTAGCTGAGTGAATAAGGGCCGCGCATGGCCAGTATGCAAGAGGTCAGGGGTTCAGATCTCACTGGAAACTGATTTTTTTTTTTTTTTTTTTTTGAAATTGCTTAAAGAAAAAAGAAATACAATTCATAAAATTTGAAATGTTAAGTGTGGTGATGTGATGTGGCATCATGTGGTATACAGGAAACTGGAAGTACGCCATGAGGGATGAGGTGAGGGGGGAGAATCAAGCAAAATCCACTTCCATCACACTTTTTTTTAAGGTCAAAGTCTGAAATCGTTGATATACTCTCGCGCCTAACGCGCTTACAGAAGTATAGTATCAAAAAAACAATATACAATGTAGTATGCCCATGTTTTAAGAACGGTAGTACATATAAAATAGTAAATAGCACCAACCGAAAAAGCTTTGAGAAAAATTAATGTAAAAGCTCTGACCACATCAGTCATTTGCAATTTAGTACTTGATTTGCAGCAACGTCTGCACTTAATTTTTTTTTTGAGACGCAATACTCATAAAAATTGAAACAGTAATTCTGTCTTATACATTTTTTTTAACCTTTTTAATTGGTGTTACCCATATTCTGTGACATATCAGAAACACAAAAATAAAAATTTAGAGCAGAATTTGACAAGAAAAATAAAAAATATTGAACTTTGTGAAAAAAAGCTAATTCTGTATGTAAGTAAGATACGCTATTATGTAATTTCCTGACTCACATAATGCTTACTAAATAATCTTTAACGTTTCATCATGCTACTTATCTATTATACTGTTAAACTAATCTTATCTATAAGACTGAAATCTTAAATTGTTTTCATTCTGCCAAGGATGTATATAATCAATTATTGTTAAAATAACATTGTTATTTAGTGACTGCCTTTTCAACTGTTTGAACTTACTTTCTTTACAAGTCACATGATAATGAAAGCTAGTCATATAAATAACGCAGTAGGGGGTTTTAATGCTTTCAGTTACAATATTGTTTATCTGAAAATTATGGAAGAAGAAGATTTCGAATTTTTTATTATTTTAAATGATAAAGGAGTGCTACTTTTGTGTTAAAGAATTTTATGAAGGAAGTATAGTGGTACGGATTAGAAGCAGCTTTTAGTATAAATTTAGTGGAACTACTATAGTATACCACAGCTTCCTCGAACAAATTTTGTCTGTATCCAGTATTTTTGGAATATTAACTGTATTTTACTACCTTAATTTACATATAAAGAGCTAGTCCTTTTCCAAAAAATGGTATCCCCATAAAACCAACCTTTTAATAATATTCTTAGGAGAAATAAGTTGGATGTGTTTATTTACTATTTTTTAGGTAATTTGTAGAATCTTTCGACAGTGGCAATAAGTTGTAAGTTTTAAAATAAATAGTTTGCCTGGCAAAGTTTTTACACTAAAATCATGTACAACTTCAGTTTTATTTTATTTTTGAAGCGCATCTTGCTATTTGTATGACACTTGTAGTATTATATTATATTGTACTCATGCATCAACACAATTACATTAGGGAATATTTACGTGTAACTAGGATAAAAAACAAATCTAATATTTAATAGATAAAAATTTGAAACGAACGTTTTTCTATACATTTGAAGAAACGATACATTAATGTTCTTGCATGTAGTAAGTTTGCATTTTTTACCTGTCAAGAGTCAAAATTACTTTGTTTGATTTTATTACTGTACGAGTACTATATAGTAACGAGGCTAACGATTTATAAAAAAACGTACAACTCATTGCCACTATTTTAAAACTTTAGAAATTTCTGATTTAAAAAGCATTAATCAAACGAAGCCAACTTACCTCACATTTTATTCTTGTTGAAAGGTGCATTTTTAAAGCCTTGTTTATATAAACCGTAGACATTTAAAATAAAAGTTGCTTAACATGTTTTCAAAAGAAAAAGGTGACATTGTGTTGTCAAAATCGTACCTCAAAAGACTTTGCGAGGTGGACTAGCAAATGTAATTGAGGACGTTCATCACTGTGAGTGGTTCAAAATCGTAGAAAGGTAAGAGAGGGTATGAGCATATAACAACGTTACAAGTATCTGCAGTCTGTTTTGATCGTGTGTACATGCATGTATACACACGAGTAGACATACTCAGAAATCTTTCAACGTTGTCTGACTTAGAAACAGTCATTTTTAAAAACTATACTTCTATAGGTGCAATATGCCTGTAAGTAAATTATTGATTTCAGAACTCTGAGCACCAGAAATTATATCATGGAAGTGAATTTTGCGTATTACTTCCCCTTGGCACCATCACACTGCTCTAGCCTTCCTTGATCCCCCCAAACTACACCACACCACCACATTACGGTACATATTTTTTATTACATTTTATTGCTTGTTCTTCAACATATTCTAAAAAAATTAAAATACCGCCGAGACCCTTCTCCTCTCTCCTATAAAGAGTCCCGATATAAATGATTCGCTTATTTCTCGTAACAGTACGCTTCACAACTTACTTCATTGTAAATTTTTTATTTACTTTTCAATAATTATTGTAGTGAAATTTATCAATAAACTATTAACTTTATATAATAGTAGTAGATAAACTATGGCAGTTCTATGCCCCTCCCCTCATCAGCTGCCAAGGGTAGTGGTGAAGATAGTGCGATACTGCGCCAGGGGGAAGGGGTGCTATAAAAAGATCTATTAGATAAAATCCTAGCGTTATATATGTATGTGTATTTAGAAAAGGTGACTTATGCAGACAACTATATGCATGGGGAAGGGAGGTAGTTATATGCAAACAAATTAGGAATTATGCAGACGTCCACGAAATTCTACCATGTTATTAATATATGTCTTTAAAGCTCGTGAAGTCAGGGTACGTCACCTTTTCTATATAAACATATTTATCTTGCTTTCGGAGTGCTCTCTCTTTTTCCTTGTGCTATTACACAAGAGTCCATAAGTTATCTCCCTCTCTCTCATTCTATCTGTTTCTCTTGTTACTGAACTTCTATAAGTGAAGGGTGGAACTCGTAGATTCGTTCTACAAACAAATAAAGTTAATTTCAGTTCGTCCGGAACCAGCCATCAGCCAAAAGTCCTTATTTGCTTTTACTTACAGTATACTTTTGTTTGAAATCGTTGACTCGGCGTTGTGGTGTTAGGTTTCACCGAGCGATACGTATGGAGTGGTGTACGCTGAGCTGGCGTTCACTTTCTATTAGAGCTTATGTTTTATGTCATACGGTAGTAGCGTATCTTATTTGTATTTTTATCTCACGTCCTTATAAAGGTCTTTAATTCATAATTAATTAATTAAGTCATTAAGTCATACAGTACTTATTTTATCCTTCCTCGATATTCAACTTATTCATTAAGGTAAGAAGTTGTATCAATTAATCAGAATAGTTAGATCTTGAAATATTTTATATAATTTAGCAATTGAAATGTTTTAGAATTAGGAAAATTAATTTAATAAGCAACCAATTTATATCTTATCTGATTATTTAATAAATTTAGAAGAGCCAGACACAGTTAATTTTACAAACAGTATACATAATAAAGTTTTAGATTTGCTTTTACGACGTCATACAATTTATATTTCCTTTAACTTAACTTACTTCTATGATCGTGAGTTAGCCGCTGCTTGCGCGCACGCCATCGCAAGATCTTGCAAGGTTGACTTCAACGATATTCCTTATCCTACTCAAAAGCACACATGGACATGATAATAATTAGGGTTTTGCTTGTTACGTCGGAACCCAAGCCAACGGTCCTCTCTTTCTTGTATCTCCTTGATTCACTTTTTAGGCAAGTTTGTAGTGGCCTGGCTTGCTCGAACTTTTCTCACACAGCCTAATCACCGAAATAAGTCCTATATTCGCTTAATATCTATGTTCAACCCTTTACGCACATATGCGTACACCACGCGTAAACGTACGCGTGCAAAACGTATGAACGTACGCGTAAGCCACACGCTAGCTTACGCATCAGTGCTCCCGACTGCGGCACCCCACGCAGCGGGAAATTCAAAAATAAAAAAAATAAAAAAATAAATAATTAAATTAAATAACAANCAATGGTGCTCATGTTACGAAAACTAGAAAATTTATAGTAGTGTAACTGTGTAACAAATATTCACGTATAGTTACGAGTTACAAGACTTCGTACGGATATCTCTCTGAATCCGGAGTTAACGTGCAATATGTTTGTTATTAATATATTCACGGCAGTTTATGTAATATAATACTGAATAATTATAGTTTTGCTCGAAGATTATGTACATTATGTACAGTAATGCTTGATTTGAAAATATCAATTATATTTGCAATTCCTATGAAAATATTAATTGACAATGGTAGAAGGACTTGGGAAAAGTTCAATACGCCTTTACACAGCTATACAGTACTTTGAGTATTTATTCTGTAATTATGAGAATTTGAAGTCTTCAGCCAAACATAGGCTTTGATTGTTTCAATATCAACCATTTTTCAGAATTACATTCCCAAATGAGCTTAACATAGGATCAATGTTGGAAGTAAGAGACGACGGCAATCTGAACAATAATGGTACGGAATACATATCAAAGTATGGTAAATTACTAATCCAGGAAAAAACATAGTGTAAGTGCATGTCTCGAAATTTTACACATCTAGAGAGGATGAACATATACCGTTGGAATCAACGGATTTTTACTTATCAACAAACCGCAACAAACATGCATTCGATTTCTTACGTTCCCTCGCTGGAGCCCTCTACAACATTTATTTTTCTACATTAATCTTCATAATAGGTACACATATCAGTCGTTACAATTACGTGCATAACATACAGCCACAATGATTTCGCGTATGGCGTTATATACTTTAATGTAAGTCGTATACGCAAGGGATACACGGGAATATACAATAGACTAGTGCGAGGCCACACCTTATTTCTGTTGTATGCGTTGTGACGAAGTAGTGCATACGTGGAATCATTACTGTAAATGTTAGAAGTACTTAGCATCGGAAAATTAAGTTATACGATTAAATCATATACATATTCTCACTATTTTAGATCACGTTGGCCTTCGAAATCCCGATAACAGATATTACATAAATAGTTGTGTACAAACGCTATTTATGTTACCAGAATTTAGAAACTTCGTACTCGGTCTTCAATGCGTTGGAGACCCAGATAATAGTAAATGTAACATTGCTGCCCAATTACAACAACTTTTCATTCAAATGCAGGTAAGACGCCAAATACACTATGTTATCCATACTTTGCGTTAGGTTTTCCTCGTAAAATTTTTCAAATTTTTAAATAATTATTTTTGTCGCTAACCAAAAGTATAAGTTAAGCTCCAAAAAAGTAGTGTATACGGTAATGCGCCATTTTCGTGCGGGATCATATTCTTCAATTTTAATTGCATTACGCACCACATTTTTAAACGATTGGGCAATGCGTAGTATGTTTAATCAATGACCTTAATTACTTGTATTTTGCGCGCTCGGCTGTGTGGAGCGAGAGTTGTATGGCCACCCGATAGCCGCCACGATAAATTACAACATTTGAAAAGGCCAATTAAACCAGTCTACGAACATAGAATCAGAAATTCATTTGCAGTATTAATTTTTTTCGTTAAATATGTTTTATCCGTACCGAACTAATGTTTGCAGACATCAAAATCGTCTGCCGATACAAAGTATTTCACCGATAGTTGCGGTTGGATTCATGATGGACAACAAGATACTCAAGAGTATTATCTATCCCTTTTCGGAAAGCTTAACGATCATTTTGTCGATTATTACAACAACGACACAATCAGTAGCTTATACAGAGGTAAATATAACTAATTGCTTTCATGTATGTTTGTGGCCGAGTTGCGAACGCAATTTTTTACAACAGCAAAACGACATTGTGACCGTTGGCGCAAAGTATGCCCTGGGTACGCAAAGTCATGCGCTTGAGGGTCTAAAAAATAATTTTTGCAGATCCGTAGATAACTTTCAGAAGGGTGAAAACAAGTTGTCGTCCGCGCGGCAGACATTTTCCACTCTTACTCATCATCCTGCAACAAAAATAAAGTGGTTGAACAATGTCTTAACCGATTTTTGTTGATCAGATAGACTAATATGACTATCAAAATTTGGGTTATTACAATTTCATTCATTATTAATACTATTTATGTTGATATTGTTATACGTACTGTTATTACTATTATAATTTTAACTGTTCTTAGTAGTATTATAAATTATAGGGACGTAATTATTCTGTAGGTGTTAGCAACTAATAGATACGTTCTAGTGCTCGAACTATTCTGTAAACACTTTCATTAGGCACGACGGCTTTACAGGAGTACCTTATATTTTCACTAGAGCAAAAAGTGTAACCATGGTTAAATCATATACTTTTTGCGTAAAACGAATTTCTATCCTAATATCAGGACGATACTAGTCCTCATGCCCCAAATTGAATTTTTCTTCGCTCCGAGTAGCTGAATCAGGTCTTTGGGTCGTAAAACTAATATGAAAACCGAATAAACCCAAAATTTGGTGATTAGGCCTTATCGCTAGGAGCACATCGATTTTCCATTTACATAACATGGAATTTTTATTTTTCAACTGTGTTGAATTTTTTTCCCCACATTAAATAATTTTTCAGAATTTTTATACTATCATACATATTTGTTACGTATCACTTCAACTTGGTTTACAATTTTTTTCAGCTCAAAGGGAGCAAGTTTGATTTTGGCGTTTGAAAGCCTTCGAAAGAAAAAAAACAAAAAAAAAAACAGCTTGCACCTTTGGAGCTGAAAAACATTGCATGTGAACCAAGTTCAAGTTATACATAACAAATTCTCATAGCTAAAACATCCAGAAAAATTATTTAATGTGGGGAAAAAAATTCAGCAAAGTTGAAAAATAAAAATCCCATGTTATTAAAATGGGACATCGATTTGCTCCTACGGTCGCGGTCTAATCTTCCAATTTTTGGGTTTCTTCGTTTTTCATGTTAGTTAAGGAACTCAAAAAAGTTATTTAGGTATCCGGAGCGTCCTTTACAGTACACTGGTGCCATATCCCACAATACCGTATGAGTGGTTCCATCATTGGGATGGGAAAATCGTACCACAATACTTAAAAACTTATCCTTGTTGACGTCCGTGGACTCGTCAACAAGGATACAAAAATAAACATTTTTTAAAATGTTTATTAGTCGATCCTTTGCAAATTTACCAATTACTTCTAAGCATACTTCTTTAGCTTTGGTAGCTGCCATACGTACTTTACTACAAATACCGTCCGGCTGGATACATTTCATGGTGTTAACGACAGTTCCTGCATTTCTAAAAGCGATATTTAAGTTTACCATCAATCCTACAATCTGTAACTCGGCATTTGCAATTTGTCTAGCTTCATTGCTACCTCTCTTTGGCAATTTAAACGCTGACTCGGGTGGCGGATCCTTTAAGCCACACTTCTTCAAATGGGGAGCACTGCGAGCATGACGTTTTAATGTGGAAAATTTCGCCCCCAGTTTTATTTTGCACTTTGTACAAAATACTTTCTCGCGATTTTTCCTCAGTATTTTTAGCCAATTCTTGAAAGCCTCGATTTCAAGCCATTCGTCTCGACTTAGCTGTATCGTCAAGCGCCTGTTCCTTCCATTACGTGTCTCCTGCAATAATAATTTTAATGCATTGGTACAAAAAAATTTGGCTACCGATACTTTCACAATTTTCAAAATTTATCCCTTATGTGTTCCTCATGCCCCAAATTGAATTTTTCTTCGCTCCGAGTAGCTGAATCAGGTCTTTGGGTCGTAAAACTAATATGAAAACCGAATAAACCCAAAATTTGGTGATTAGGCCTTATCGCTAGGAGCACATCGATTTTCCATTTACATAACATGGAATTTTTATTTTTCAACTGTGTTGAATTTTTTTCCCCACATTAAATAATTTTTCAGAATTTTTATACTATCATACATATTTGTTACGTATCACTTCAACTTGGTTTACAATTTTTTTCAGCTCAAAGGGAGCAAGTTTGATTTTGGCGTTTGAAAGCCTTCGAAAGAAAAAAAACAAAAAAAAAAACAGCTTGCGTAACTTTTTCACCGNGTTGATGAGGGTTAATAACTATTTTCACATTGCTTCATAAGGATTATGTCTAATTTACAAATTTTTAGAAGGCATATCTCGAAATTTTACACATCTAGAGAGGATGAACATATACCGTTGGAATCAACGGATTTTTACTTATCGACAAACCGCAACAAACATGCATTCGATTTCTTACGTTCCCTCGCTGGAGCCCTCTACAACATTTATTTTTCTACATTAATCTTCATAATAGGTACACATATCAGTCGTTACAATTACGTGCATAACATACAGCCACAATGATTTCGCGTATGGCGTTATATACTTTAATGTAAGTCGTATACGCAAGGGATACACGGGAATATACAATAGACTAGTGCGAGGCCACACCTTATTTCTGTTGTATGCGTTGTGACGAAGTAGTGCATACGTGGAATCCTTACTGTAAATGTTAGAAGTACTTAGCATCGGAAAATTAAGTTATACGATTAAATCATATACATATTCTCACTATTTTAGATCACGTTGGCCTTCGAAATCCCGATAACAGATATTACATAAATAGTTGTGTACAAACGCTATTTATGTTACCAGAATTTAGAAACTTCGTACTCGGTCTTCAATGCGTTGGAGACCCAGATAATAGTAAATGTAACATTGCTGCCCCATTACAACAACTTTTCATTCAAATGCAGGTAAGACGCCAAATACACTATGTTATCCATACTTTGCGTTAGGTTTTCCTCGTAAAATTTTTCAAATTTTTAAATAATTATTTTTGTCGCTAACCAAAAGCATAAGTTAAGCTCCAAAAAAGTAGTGTATACGGTAATGCGCCATTTTCGTGCGGGATCATATTCTTCAATTTTAATTGCATTACGCACCACATTTTTAAACGATTGGGCAATGCGTAGTATGTTTAATCAATGACCTTAATTACTTGTATTTTGCGCGCTCGGCTGTGTGGAGCGAGAGTTGTATGGCCACCCGATAGCCGCCACGATAAATTACAACATTTGAAAAGGCCAATTAAACCAGTCTACGAACATAGAATCAGAAATTCATTTGCAGTATTAATTTTTTTCGTTAAATATGTTTTATCCGTACCGAACTAATGTTTGCAGACATCAAAATCGTCTGCCGATACAAAGTATTTCACCGATAGTTGTGGTTGGATTCATGATGGACAACAAGATACTCAAGAGTTTTATCTATCCCTTTTCGGAAAGCTTAACGATCATTTTGTCGATTATTACAACAACGACATAATCAGTAGCTTATACAGAGGTAAATATAAATAATTGCTCTCATATATTTTACTCATGCACTATTTTACGTACACACCGACCAGCGTAGAAGCAAGCGTCTGTTTTTATTACGTTTTATTAATATTCTACACTCATTTATTTTTTATCATCTATTTATGTACTTTACGAAATAAGTAGCAACCTTCGAATTTAAAAACATATCGCAAACTTGCAGTGTTCCTGCGAAATTCCAAATAATTGGTGGATCCCAATCAACAATTCTTTTGCTACTCTATGAAATAAACTAAAATTAAATTTCATTTATCCATCGTTACGTACGAGCCACCGATACAACGTAAATTTTTCTATACATCGGGTGACTGCATAGAGGTAGAGGGTATTGTGATTGAATGGAGGCTCAGTTCGTATACTTATAAAACTAAATATTCAATGTCGTATACAAATATTTTTTTTAATCTTTAGAATTACACGCTTTCTCTCTATGTCGTAATTGTCACTTGCGAAGAATACTATTAAACACTTCAGTGTACACTACTTGTGCGACGTACTAGTGTTCACATTGATTATGTACACTTTTGATGGTTGTGCTATAAATACTACAGATACATTTGTCCTTATTTCGTTTCATAATGTACCCTATTCTTTTTTACACCGATATAATAACCACCAACAAATAAAGACCCCATTGTATGATTATTTACTCCGACCATTTCAACCGATTATCAGTAACATTTTTTCAGGATCAGTAATAGAATATATCAAGTGTTCATCTTGTTATTCGGAAAACCATGATATACAACCCTTTTACGACATTTCTCTGCCTATTCAATCAAAATTCTCTGGAGTAACGTTTACCAACTTGGTACGTACCCCATTCTAATACTGTAAATCCAAGTGCATAGTTTCTATGCACTTGATTGTAACACTTTTTTATGCACTTTCGTGTGCACAATTTTACGCGTTATTTGTGCATAATTTAACATTACACACTCAGAATGCCTTATTTCAACACATTTAACACATTTGACAACACACTGCAAAAAGTGTTACAGAATTTACACACCTAAGTGCGTAGAAACTATGCACTTGGATTTACAGTAAACGAATAATTAATTTTTTAAGGTAGTTGGTGATCATACAATAGTAGTTATTTTATGTCTATGGTAGTACGAGGTCTATTCCGATGTGCTATATACATAAATTTATCCTTCAATGTGCACCTACTTATCTCATACATTTATCATTATTATGATAACTACTTGACATTATTTTACACTAAAGTAGCCTTTAAATCTTTGAAATTATCAAAAGCACAAGGATTATATATGTATATATATACATATTTATATTGTTTATTCAAATGACCTCATTACACAGATGATGGTGTCCCTTCTGTACCGATGCATACTTATTGATCAATGATAATCCACATTCTGATTTTCCGAAAATATTTAAGTTAACACGTGCCAACACACGCTAGTTTATTTCTCATTTTGAGAGAATAGGACTTAAATTTTTAACTTTATTAACGATTTTTGGCCACTTATTTTTTCAAGATTCGTAATTTATCACGCTTTGTTACGTATACATTGAACTTGGTGCCTAATTTGTTGAAGCTCAATGGGTGCAAGTTGGCAACATTCAATGTTTCTACCTTGTGTTAACAGTGCGGCATAGCCTTTCTGCCCTGGGGACGCACTTTATGCCCTCCCAATGACAATCCGAAAGCCGCACTTTCTGCAGTAAGTGCGATAAACAATATTCGTAACTTCGGAGACCAAACTTGAACTTTTCCAAGTTCGCTCAAAACTTCTTGAACTTTTCCAATTTGCTCAAAAGTTTTACCTTTTGAGCTGAAATACCATTACAAACCAAGTTTACGAATACATATCAAAGTATGGTAAATTACTAATCCAGGAAAAAACATAGTGTAAGTGAATAAAAATATTAAATAACGTTGATAAAAACAAATCCAATAACGTTTACATGGGAGATAAACTTGTGTCTGGTGGCCCAATTTCAAAAATTTTTAGAATGTGGATTATCATTTTGTAATGCAACGAATAAATTCCAGAATGTGTTGTGTCAAGAAACCAAAATTGGTTAATGAGCGACACTTCAAAGTATATACAGTCAAAGTATTTCGAATCATACAAATCTAATACACCTCTTTACCTTAAATATAAATCGGTAATAATATTGTATATTGAACATAATTCTAATGATAATGATGTAAGTCTTGTCTCCGAATTCCAACAAAATTGAAATCAAATTAATTTTGTCACCAACTCCCTTACAAACGCAGCATACTCCATTTGGCCGATATACTGTCGTCAACAATTGTTTTTATCATAATTATATTTACATTAAAGGAAGAGGCTTTGACAGAATACGGAAGACCAGAAATATTGATGGATAAAGTTTATTGCTGTACATGCAAAAATAAAAAGTATGCGTTAAAAGGAATCAAATTTTTACGTTTTCCAAACATCTTGACCATACACTTGAAAAGATTCAAATTCTGTGAAAGAAGCCACAGTATTAAAAAATTAAATAACAAGTGAGTATAACGATCAACACAACTTGTTTAATAACGCGAATTGTAAGGTTTTGTCACTCCACTGAGACACCGATTTATTAATAGTCAGCATACCTATGTGTATGTTAATAATATCGATAACACGCATGTTTATGGATAAATAAGATTATTAGACTTAACACGTGATATGTGAAGTATTTACATACCAAGCTTTGATGTGTTAATAGTTAACACAGTGGAATTGTCGTTTAAAATGTTAATATCTCCATATTTGCTCAAAATTAACAATATCTATGTTTATAGTTAATATACATGTTAACTTTGAATACATCGGCCTCTCAGTGTGCTAGGACACACATCCCATAGCGATACAAAAAACGGGCATAGCTTCAAAGCGAAGTAGGTGCAAACAATATTTTTCACACAGAAAGCACTGCAAACAGCCAATGTTTTAAAAAGGCATAGATAGAAGCTTATACCTTTTTTTCATACGTGTTGGCACATGTCACCACGTCAAGAGCTAGGTCGAAGGGACCTACAACGCACAGTGTCACGAACCTGATTTTTTTGAAAATAAAATAGCACCATCTGTATGTATACGACTTAGATAATTTATTTGGAGGTTATAGGTAAAACCATACATAATATAGAAAAAATGGTTCTAACTAAGAAAAAAGTTTCAGAGGTTGTTAAAACAAACGTTAAGACGAAACAAAATATTACATCTGACGTCTGAGTAAGTACATTTTCTTAAAATAAGAATTTAAAGTGTCAATGAATGTTACAAATTAAAAAGACATACAGGGCTAATGTACTACACACGGGTTTGAACGACAAAAAACGACTCCTAACTGATAATTGCGCGTCTAATTAGCATTAATAAAACAATATGTCTATATCATTTTACTGTAGGTTTTGTGGTCGCAGTTCATCAATTTACCAAAATTTAATAATGGCGGATACGAAATGGCGAACGGAATAATAAGAAAAATAATTAAAACCATCCCTACATGTAAAACTTTTTTTTTATTCCTGATAAGTAAATAAAAGTGTTTGAAGTTAGTGTGCAATAGTTGTTGTGGTCACAGATTTTCAGTACATTGTCTGATTTAAAAAATTCAAAATGGGGGGCACGATGTGGTGACCAGAAAAATCAGTAAAACAATCAAAAGTACACCTAAAAAATTGAAGTTATTGTTCAATTGATGTCAAATAAATTATACCATTCTAACTTGGTGTCTTATACTTTTCCTATAGATTTTGAAAATTATAAAGGCGGACACAAAATGTCAACCAGACAGTTTGGAAAAAAAATAAAAACAACCTCTAAAACGGAAGTTGTTGTCGAACTCGTGTTAAGTAAATAAAACTATTTTAACTCAGAATGATATCTGATTTTTTTTTCGTTTGAGATATAGTAACCCAGTAACCTGGTGAACAGCAAGTGAATAATATAAAAGATTAATAAATTCTAGATTTAATAACAACATAACTTATATCCGAAGGTTTTTAACCCCGTAACCCGTGGGACAGTGAGTAAATAATATGATAGATGATTAAATTATTATTTCAATAACAATATAACCTAAATCCCAAGTTTTTAACACAGTAACCTGGAAGACAGCGAGCACAAACTTGAATAGAAGAAAAAATTCTTGATGAAACAACAACATATATGAAATCTCAAGCTTTTTACCCAGTAACGCTGGGAGAAGCGAGTGAAAACTATAATAGTAAATTAATACAGTGGGTTATACTGGTTGTTACTGAACGCTATATTTATCTATTTTATTATGTACTCGCTGTCCCCCCTGGTTACTGGATTATAAAGCTTGGGATGTAAGTTATACTCTTATTTGTATAATAATTTGCTTAACCAATATTTACCATAACTCGCTGCCCCCTGGGTTACTAGATTGAAAAGCTTGGGATATAAGTTATGTTTTTATTCAATCTAGAATTTACTAATCTTTTAAATTTTTCACTCACTGTCCAACGGGTAACTGGGTTACTATATCACAAACATAAAAAAATAAGATATCATTCTGAGTTTCAGTAGTTGCATTTACTTAACATGAATTTTAAAAAAACATTTCAATTTTCGGGGTAGTTTTGATTGTAATCTAATTTGTAATCTATTCTATTTATTTGTAATCTGTGACCACGAAAACTATTGCACACTGACTTCAATTGTACAAAAATTTCAATTGTAGGAATTGTTTTAATTATTTTTCTTATTTTTTCAACCACCATTCTTTATCCACCATTGTAAAATTTTAAAAATAATTGGTAAATTGATGATCAGCGGCCGCAAAACCAATAGTAAAATGATTTAGACACATTGTTCTATTAATGCTAAGTAGACGCGCAATTCTCAGTTATGGGTGATTTTTTGNCTATTTATTTGTAATCTGTGACCACGAAAACTATTGCACACTGACTTCAATTGTACAAAAATTTCAATTGTAGGAATTGTTTTAATTATTTTTCTTATTTTTTCAACCACCATTCTTTATCCACCATTGTAAAATTTTAAAAATAATTGGTAAATTGATGGATCAGCGGCCGCAAAACCAATAGTAAAATGATTTAGACACATTGTTTTATTAATGCTAAGTAGACGCGCAATTCTCAGTTATGGGTAATTTTTTGTCGTTCAAACCCGTGTGTAGTACATTGTCTCTGTTTGCCTTTTGTTGTTATCATTATATGAACATTGTTGTTTGGTTGTAACATTGATTAACACTTTTAATTAATATTGTAAGGGAATGTTTTTAATCAGATGTCAGATTTAATATTCTTTTTTCGTCTTCATGGTTGTTTTGACAACCTATGAAATATTTGTATTAGTTCGAAACATTTTTTGTATATTATGTATGGTTTTACCTATTACCTCCAAAAACATTATCTAAGTCGTGTATTCGCAGACGGTACTATTTATTTTTACACCAAAATATTGCGTTTTGTCACGCTGTGCGACGTAGGGCTCCGGGGATTCTGTGCTTGCTTTGGTTGTATGAACACCTGATGCGGACACTATTTTTCCTGCCGAGAACGCTGTATACATCGAAAGTTGGAAAATAAAATACATTATGCTCTCGATGGGACAAATAAAGTCGCTACATAAGCTTCACCAAAATGGATTGTGCACATGCCCTTTTCACAGTTTTTTTTTGCAGTTTTGGAACTTTTGAATACTCCCGATGGCAATGGTGCTCATGTTACGAAAACTAGAAAATTTATAGTAGTGTAACTGTGTAACAAATATTCACGTATAGTTACGAGTTACAAGACTTCGTACGGATATCTCTCTGAATCCGGAGTTAACGTGCAATATGTTTGTTATTAATATATTCACGGCAGTTTAGGTAATATAATACTGAATAATTATAGTTTTGCTCGAAGATTATGTACATTATGTACAGTAATGCTTGATTTGAAAATATCAATTATATTTGCAATTCCTATGAAAATATTAATTGACAATGGTAGAAGGACTTGGGAAAAGTTCAATACGCCTTTACACAGCTATACAGTACTTTCAGTATTTATTCTGTAATTATGAGAATTTGAAGTCTTCAGCCAAACATAGGCTTTGATTGTTTCAATATCAACCATTTTTCAGAATTACATTCCCAAATGAGCTTAACATAGGATCAATGTTGGAAGTAAGAGACGACGGCAATCTGAACAATAATGGTACGTATGGATTTTGTTTAATGCTTTATATTTAGTACATTGTATAAAATAATATCGTGGGCTACTACACGAATACTGGGGTAAAGGTGTACTCTACATACAAGTGTTAGAAAACAAAAACACTGAAGTATATTATATCTAGGTATCACATGTATTAAACAAGCTTATACTTTTGAAATATGGGTGTTAAATTTAAAGCACTTGCCAATGCAACCCTTTCAACATGGTTCAATGAAATCAGTCACTTATGTGTATGAAAATCAAAGTTAAGAGTACTTGAACTTCATGTAAGCGCTACAGTTTCACACGACTATGACTTTCAAACTATTTAAAACATATGACGGAAATAAAATACTCTAGTGTTAAGTTACAAAACACGTACATTTTCAGTGTCATTTACTTGTTCGTATACAAATACCGTAGACATGTATTGATCTGCATTGTAGACAAACAACCGCAGGGACAAAACAATATGTACCGGATATTCTCCATTATCGTACATGATGGAACACCTAATAATGGACACTACTTCACGTATGCGAAAGATTTGGAAACAAATGAGTGGATATGTTGCAACGATAATAATATTACGAAGGTACATTTTTCTACTTACGTATTTCAAGATTATTATATATGACATGTCTCGTCGAAAAATAATCAGTTTAATAGCCTAACGTTTTATATGGGCTACATTTTTCAATTCAAATGCCGTTGGAGGGTGAGCCCTGACGTTAACCACGTGGCCTCTTCGACAAAGGGAAGAGGGGAGGAATCGTCCGAGTTGGACACAAGTATACATTGAACCACGTTGGGGAGGTTGTATTTGAAGTAATGGGTGTCATTGGCTATGTCTGTATGTCAATAACAATTATTTGTAAGATCACATATGTGAAGTGCAGCATAACGTTACGTCGGATAATATTAAGCGTACTTACCTACATTTTTGCAGCTTTGCTTAAATTCATCTCAGTTACGAATCACTTATATTATACGGCATATGCCATGCTGCATACGGCACTTGTTTGTATTTGTTTAGCCATAGTGAGTGTAATAGATAACTGATATTGATTAGTAAAGAAAACAATCGTAAATAATGTGGTCGCAGTAGCTGGTACAGATAGCACAAAAAGAAGGGATAAAGTTACACTTTGGATTTATATTTAATTTGCAATATCGTGGTCTTTAGTAAAAATTTGCTTAACAATGGCATACTTCGTATCAGCTTTTTTTTACGGTACAGTCAATAATTATAACTTAACAACCATTGATGACTTACAAAGTAGTTTATTTCTTTGTTTTTACTCTTGGATTTACTGTATTATTTTTGTCATCAAGTAATTTACATTCTGGAAGAGCTCTTTTTGTAATGTAGTAATTGAAGTAGTAGAATCAAGTGTTGTAGGGTCTAGTTTGTGGGAAAACGTACACTGAGTAAAGCCACGTGGTTTACGTAAGGTAGATAAGCAGCACGACACATATTAATGATCTGTCACTTATACCGGCAACAATTAGTCAGACATCAAACGTTATTTATCAATGTTTAGAAAGTAAAAAAAATTTTGTAAAAAAAGTAATTTTAAAATAACTTAATATTTAATGAACAATCGTAATGAATGTTAGAATACATAACAGCAAACCCATAACTCCTTTGCAAAATTTTCTTATTCTCAAGTCGGTAAATCACGAAACAAAAATAACGCCTGGTTATATTTGCAGCTAGATGAACACCCTATAACTGTGTATGATAATATCAAATTATTATTGTAGGCACGTGCAGATGATATTGTGTCTACTTTTGGAATGGATAGTAATGCCAAAGAAGCATTCAATGATAGTAATCGGAACGCATATATACTTTTGTATCGTGAATTTGTGAAAAATATTGAAACGTCTGTCGCCAAAAATGAATATACGCACGAAGAGGTATCGACATATAATAACATTACGTTTAATGTATAACCTGTTAATAAAAAACAGTTATCCTATAATACGTAGTAAAACTGTAACCTTTACACTTTGTACATATTACATCATGCAACGTGTTTATCACAGTGGCTTCGGCACACGGTGGTCGATTTTGTTTTTGTTTCCTCAAAACCTAATATCTCGTTAACGTTGATAGATGTGTAAGGTTTTTTCTTTTTCCTCTAATGATAGAGAATAAAGAAAAACTCTCTCGATGGGACAAATAAAGTTGCTACATAAGCTTCACCAAAATGGATTGTGCACGTGCCCTTTTCACAGTCCTTTTTTGCAGTTTTGGAACTT
>NW_019379776.1:291331-310031 GCF_000648655.2 Copidosoma floridanum | reverse complement strand
CTAAGCGATTCACGTGGACTAGTGTGTCCATATATAAGATGGTTCTATATATAGACGACATATAACACCATCGTATATATAGGTACACTTGTCCACGTAAATCGAAATAATATTAGATTATACTTAATTAAAATACAATAAAGCCTTATTTAATGCAAAATTCGACTTTTCCTTGATTTAAATTTGGAACTAGCGATTTGTAGATATCGTAGACGAAAAATAGTTAACAAATTCCCTATAATTTATAAATTATCTTACTATCTTAAAGCATTAAATAGATTATCTAAAGTTTCTACCTTACCAACTTCGTTAATTTTTAATTCTACAGCTGTTTCTTCCTAAAATAATAAAAAAACATTTTGCTGGTAATAAGCTAATACTATGATGAATAAGCCTATGTCAAGTTTATTGAAATTAATAGCGAATTGAGAGAGAAACGTTGCAACGCGTGATCATGAAATTAATTTAAGTTTAATTTTATACTGTGGATCACAAAAAAATCTTATTGTGTAACTTTTGTCACTTACTTTAGAGCGATAAATGAGATTGAATAATAAATCACGATGAATAAATTCTAAAGTCGTAATACTTAATATAAATGAATTCTTGATCAAGCCCTATTGTTTTTAGTAAATGATTGAATAATGTATGGTTAGAATCCATGTATTGAGTGAATAGTGTAGTATCTAATGGGCACAAATAAGTACTTTAATTAACTTAAAATATAGTACTTTGATTTTAATAGCAAAATAATCCTATTGGAAATTTAATATTTTTATAAATTGAGTATTGTTTATATCAAGTTACAATTAACCATGTAACCATTTTTGAGTTAAGAAAACTTTACTCTAGTACAAATTCCGAAAGATCGTGTAGGAAAGCTTGAAGGATATCTAGAGTACGTGTGTACAATATTTAATAAGTATTATTAATTAATGTGTCTGGTTAAAATTCTTACTGTTTAAATTTTCACAGTTCATTTCATCCGAAATTCATAGTGTAACTCATCTTAGTACGATAATTGAAGTTTATACTAGCAAAATATACGTTAAAGACTGTTTATATAGGTTATAATTCACATAAAAGAAGTATTTTTGTGCTTATCTCGATGGCTACATGGAATATTTTAACAAAAAAATACGATTTAGTGCTGTTTTTTGAGTTTAGAACCAAAATATGACCTTATACTAAAACACATATGCTTGACTTTACTAAAACAATTAAAAAGAAACATATTTACACATTTTTTTGGCTTGCAGTATGATAAGATTTCAAGATATTTGCTTATTTTAACATTTTTTGCAGTCTTCATCGACAGTCAGAGTCATGCCATCAGCCACCATTTTTTTATTTTTGGAAAGAGCTACTCGTTATCGTAAACTACAGGCTTCAAGCTACAAAATAGTGATTTATTATAATTTTTTAGCTGCTTCCATTTTTGGACAACAGGGGGGGTAAATGTTGAAAAGAATGCCCTATATACACATATCTTACTAATATATAAAGCAAAGTCGCTAAAACCGTTATAATCGCTAACAACGAAAACTACTGAACCGATTTTGCTGAAATTTTGCATACCGATTCTTGACACTTTCTAGATGGTTTTATTATGGTTTTTATCTTGAAAAATTAAATAACAATAGCAATAAATAAGCTCAAAGTTTTGCAAAAATACGCCAGCTTTTCACTTTAGTTCAGTAGGATCCACTGGGTGGCATCGACATAAAATCGAAGCTACCTGCAACAGAATGAAATAAGTGTGGTTATAATAGGCCGGAGCGTCGCAAATTTTTCTGCAATCGTTGTCTGGCAGTTCATCGAGCTGCATTGACAATATAGCTGGAGTCGTGCAGCTTGATATCCCGGTTACCGATGACGCTCTTCTCCAAAGGGGAAGTGATCTAGGTCTTCACTTTAACTTGGAACCTTCAGAATTGATGAGTGCCACGAATGAAAAAGTAATTTTAACCGATAACGTCTGCGGCGGAATACCAGCGGCGGAGACTTTGTAATTTTTCTTTCGATCAGTCTAGGGCTTTAATAGCAGGCCAGAGAGAATCACCCTGAAGTATCCAGGCAGTCACAATTGCTGTAAACTTTAGTCAAAAAAGAGTTTACTTAAAAACTCACCGGTCTTTTTTAGGGCAATCGGACATCGAACTAACTTGCCAACAAATATATTAGAACTTAACAAAGTGGACAGAAAACAGCCTTTAGGGGTCACAAAAATTTTAAGCATGCCAAAAGTCACAAGAGGGTGATTAGAAGAAAAACTTCAAATGTATTTAATGAATACAATTTTAGGCGTCAAGAAACTGACGCAGAAAATTATCGAGATTGGAACAGCAGCCTCAAAATCGACAAATAAAGAATCCATTACGTGAGGGATCAGCTTTTCATTTTACCCTCACAGTAATCTTTTAAATCTTTAAAGATCTAAATTCAGGTTTTTAAATAAGAAGAAAATATATTTGTATTTTTGTGACAATAAAAAATGTAGAGATTAAGCTCCAGGACTTTGTTGCTGTAGTATTAAAGTTGTGAGATAAGAGAAACTTTTTATTTGGCACTCCTCAGGAGTTAAATATGACTGTGACTAAACGGAGAATTGCAAGCATTGTATAGACGAGATAACCCTATTGGTTGAGTAAGAATACAATAAAATTTATGGATATAACGTCTAATGAAAAAATTTCACAAGATATAGATTGGAGAAACCATTCTTGCAGGACTAATAAAGAGCAGATCAAATTTAACAAAGATGAGGAAATTTAAAATCAAATATAAAATCTATGTACAAACTATACTACCCTTAAAGAAAATGTGGTGTATGCAACCAGGACATTATAAATATAAGATACCTAACATTTCAGTGCAAAGGACTTTAGAAACATTTCAGAAAGACATTGCTGGTTGCAGACGTTATTCATGTAATTTATAATATTCGTAAATATTTCTATTTTTCTGCGTTTCATTGAAAAAATTCTAAATTCATTAATTGCAAACTGAAACATGGATTTGGTATCTCAGTAGTACCTTCCTCTAAATACTCTAAGTCAATAACAATCGATGTGCATAGCGATGATGTCTCAAGCTATATTAAGCCTCAGGTTTGCAGAGAATTCTTACCTCGTCTATTTAGCTATCTGTAAAAAAGGATACTTCCTTGTACCATACTCAACTTGGTGAAGGTTTAAATGTTGAAATAAAACTGAGAGATATAGATATGTGAATGAGAAAAAGTTTTATTGAGAACATGTTAAAATTAATACCGATGCTGCAGTAACACTGTATAAAAACAATAATTCAATCAGATAATGCGTATCAGAGCAAGAGAAAAGTGAGAGTTACAAGTGTAGTACACAAATTTATAACTCCATTTCAGATTAAACCTAGTACTGTTGACTGAGATGCAAAAATAATAAAATACATGAATGATCCTGTTAAAAAAAAATTGGTAGACAAATCATGATATAAAGAGTGAACTAAAAGCCAGAGCCTGCTATGAGAGAACATAGTTTTCAGTTGTTTAATTTGGTTCTCTAGTTCATCTTAATATACCATGGCTAATTTACAGTCTCGATGGTGCTATATATGCTAGATCTCTCTGTTAAAAGTTCCGAAATCTATTGAGGATACCTCCTTAGTTCGTGAGGATCTCTATAGGTATCCTACAGCGGACCTAATGAGGCAAAGTAACGCGGCGCACAGTTGGTCCTCTTTAGGTATCCTAAATAACCGTGTACATAACCAAACTTAAAGCATTTTTTCAGTCAAAAAATATGTAATATTCTGTCAGAGTAAGAGAGCTGCTAGATTTAGTAAACAAATTATGATGACAATCGTTTAATAAATGAAAAATAATCTAACCTACATGTATGTTAATTATTGATTAAATAAGGTATTTTGTGTCTCAAAAGTACTTAAATTGCTTATATCTTTAATACTGAATGTAGTTATTTAACATATAAGTATATATCAAGTCTTGAAAGTATAAGCAATTTCAGTACTTTTGAGATGCAATATCTCAAAGCTATACACAATAGGCTTAAGTATAATGCCAAAAGTTTACATTTTTCATCACGCTGCACATTTCCGATAAATAATGATTATAATTGCGGCGTTAAAGTAGTCGTAATTTCTTTAATTATTGTACAGCACGTAAAAGTCATTTAAACAAGTATACATTTTTTGCACCAATCTATTTTTTATTCTATAATTAAACACCTGTAGGTATAATAGTGTATTTTATTATAATTCTATCTCACTCTATCACATTGAATCTATACATATATTTTAACTAGACTCAAGTTTGGTTAGGAGACAGTTCTTTAGGAGACCTAGAGAGGACCAACTGTACGCCGCGTTACTTTGCCTCAGTAGGTTCTCCATAAGCTATTTAGGTATCCTCTAGAGGGACTCTCGTTCGCCTCAACAAGATGACTGTTCGGGTATTATCTCTTACATAAAAGAAAATGTGTTGTCTGACTCATTTCAGTTATTACCGTTATCTCAAGATATGTACATTTAAAGCTATTGATTGAATAATACTCCTATATACTATATCTTCTATCTCTTCCTGAATTCTATCGTATAAATTCTTGTTGACAATACAAAGAATCATAGTTACATTTCATTCAAAAAAACATTCATGTATCAAACACCTAACCTTACAATTGTTATGATTGTCTTGGATTTATAACGCAGCTTCTTACTAAATTACCAGTCTTATGATGCGAGCAGCTTGCAGATTTACAGCATTTTACCAGCCAGGAATGCTTGTCCATTCTATTTCTTTCTGGGTACATTTTTTCTCACCCGAGCCTTGACATCTTAAAATCCAAATTTTTTGTTAGTAAAGTTTCCTTTTCTTACTGGAACAAAAAAAATTGTTTTATTTTAGTGAAGCAAATACGACTAAATTAAAATATTAACCTTTTTACGTAAGAATCTAGGAGAGGGTTAGTAATATATTGTATTTGACTCTACGTATACCCATTGCGTAACCTAATATTTACGTACCCTAATCTCCTACCTATACCACCGTGTCCCTATTGTTCCTAATTTTTGTCCTCTCTTTTTTTCAATATGAGAGTGATTTATGTGGATCCTTTTATTTAAACTGATAAATACCTAACGAGTGAGCTGGTAAGTATTAGCTTTCAAAAACAAAGCTGTAGTTTCTTCAGATAGGGGCTGAGAGGCTCTCGTTCTACCGACTTAGCCGCCAAAACTCCAAGTGGAGGATTAGCTTCACTTAAATTTTTCACGCCTAATAAATGCATAAAATCTGTCTTTAAATTCAGAACGCTATATTTTTCCTTTAAAAGATAATAAAAATAGATGCTGTTTCATCATATTTGTTGTTAAAAATTTTTTTAATTTTGTAATTTGTCACATCACCGAACTAAGTAGCTGTTGTGAGCATAGAGATATAAGCCATAAAGGGAACAAGGGCTTCAGTCTCGCGATATAGGCAGCAAGAGAGATAACTGCTCCATAGTTCCCTCTATCTCTTTCTGGCAAAATCCTCTGATTGGCTGATGAATAGTGGCTGTGGAAGCGTGGTGTTAGTGCTATATATAGGTATAATGTGAGAAGTAAGAACTACAGAATTGTAGACAGCTGAGACTGCTCACTAAACGTCTGCTACGTAATAGTTTATTAAATATTTTATTATTGCTTTTCCTATGTTTGCGTAAACTATTTTGAATGAGCAGCTGTAAATTGAAAGTGAAAAATNTTTTATACTTCATCAGTTCATTTTCTTGCCCTAGTTTAATTATTAGTTCTTGTAAAATATATACATCAAAATCAGCATTGTTAAAATTATCTTTTTTCTGAGGCCCTAAAATATCTTGAGCTAAATTGCAAATTTTTAACGCACCAGAATCTTTTCTTTCAGGTGAATGTTTTTTAAATAATTTCGATGTATCTGAAAAGCCAGTTACAATATCAAAATTATTTTGTAACTCACATTTGACGATTTTTTTAACCAATTGGGGAGCGTCAAATGTCACATTTTGAGCAACAAGTAAGATGGATTTTTTGCCAGGTGTAAAAATTCTTGAAAAGCAAGTAAAGCTTCTGATAACTCTACAGTTAGTAACTCTGTTTTGTTAATAAAACAAATTGCTGTTTTTTACACTCAAACCCGTTTTCTTGGTTGCTAATGGATTTATTACTTGCGTTGGTGTTTTATAAATATTAAAATTATGATTTTGAAACTTGGCAGCAATTTGTAAAATGTCTGCATCCATCTCAAAGCCAGATGTCTCCAAATCAAATTAAACAACTACATGCTCAGATATAGTTGTAGAAACATGTACATCGGAACTGAATGTATTTATAGAACTGGAAGCATTTTTCTTTTAATATTTAATATAGATGATTCTCCATCATTTTTATTGCATACAGCACTCACCACTCTAAAGTCCGCTGATGTACTTCGACTGTAGCAAATATTTTTTGGTAATTTGTGAGCAATGATGTTATTAACTGATTCGTTGGCCTGGCTGGATGCTGAAAAACAGAATTTGCTGGAATTTTTTGCATATTTATTGAAAATATCCTGTAATTTGGTGTGTAAATTTACATCTGTTAAATTAACGGTTTGATAATTGAGATTGTCTTTCCTTTTACACCAGTCACCACATTGTTTATGCTGGTTAAATAAATGATTAGGAATATTACGTAGTGTATCAGCAAGCTCAATGCTTTTACTTTTATTTTGCTCTACTGCACAAGAAAAGCATTTTTTTATGTGGTTTATGACTCCTTTCTTTTTTTATTGTTTTATAATTGTTTGCCAAATTGTACAAATCTTTGCCAAAATTTTTATTTAAATTATTTTTATCTGATAACTTGTGGACTTTGTCTAGATTGGTTTTTCGTATAGAAGCTATAGTGCTACTATTATCATCACCAATTATAACTTTAACCTACAAATTTTTTTCTTTCAGAATCAAACTGCTATTAACCAACTCTTCTCCAGCATGAGCTTCCATAGCTTTTGCACTGCCAGAAAAATTTTTGCGGCAATCATGATTGAGTTTAGGACATCCTAAATCACATTTGGTACATTTACGGTTAGGCGTCGCATAATCTAGTATTTTTCCACTTAAAAAGCCTATCATAGTGCCATACCCATTAAGGCTGTTGTAGGCTCTACCATTACTTCTTTTACTCCACCCCATGTCATACGACACAATTATATTGACTATTTTATCAATAGATTTATAAAACAAAGGTTTGGATTCGTTAGGATTTTGGGTATGATCATTCATGTTTGAGTGGAGTGTTTCTATGTTAGGATAAACATCTGTCAGGATATCTTGTGGTCTAAAGGATAAAAAAAATTCGAATTACGAAGTATTGTTTATTATAAAAATCAATACATTTTGTTAAAATTAATACTACTTACAAAAACCACTCTTACTGTACGACTAAAAAAATCAATACTGTTAAAAATTAATTTAAAACATTTTGTAAAATACCAAAATAAAAAATTAAATACAATATATTTTTAAAAAAATGTAAAATCAATTGTATATGAAAAACAGATTTACCAAAAAAAGTCGTCATTAAAAAATTTAATTTTATCCGTGTATCACTTTAAAAAAAATAAAATCATATCTTTCGCTTTGATTAACAAAAAACTTACAAAATATTTGACAACTCATTCATTTTTTCTAAAACTAGTTGCCTTTCTTCGTTAGCAGCTCGTCCATAGCTTTCTTTCGCAGCTTCTTCTATGTGTTTTCCTACCCCTGATCCGTACTTTTTGTACATTCTCTCAGACAAAATCAACACAGGACAAAAGTTTGGACAAGCAAGTATATCCTGAACATGCATGTACCGCTCCTGTAAAAAAAATTTCATTATTAAAATGAACTTCAATAAATTATCCATATTCAATATTTACTGTAGTAATCTTCAAACAATTACCAAATACTACCAAAGTATTTATGTCAAATGATTTTTTTCCATTTGCATCATGGAATATGCCTGTGCAAATCTTATTTTGAATATGACATCTGTCACACAGTACAGTGAAAGTACTGTGGAGTCCAAAACGTGTTTCATCAGTGATTTTTTCTAGATTTAATTGTTCTTTGCAGTTAATACACTTTGATGTTTTAACTAATTCCTTTAAATTTATTATGCACTGCCCTTCCAAAAACTTCTTTGAGGAACTAATATCACGGTCTAACTTCTTTTTCTTCGCTGCAGACATCGCTGCAAGTACCGTTTTCTTTTTTTCATCCCTCCTTCGAACACTAAAATCCCCTTTAAAATTCCCATACTGATTTTTCCACATTTTATGACACTATGTAGTAACGCAAAAACTAAATCATTTAAGACATCCGACGAATAAAGCGCAACTAGAAAAGTGTATAGGTTAACAGTATGTAAACAACATTCGGCTTCAGATCGTTGAGATGCAATGTTGCCAGATTTTCTCTTCTACTCATATACATGCACACAAATGCAACACATATATGATGTGATAGATGTGTGTGGTGCAGTGATTCTCAATTATGGTCACAGGCTCATTATGTTTTGAAACTAACATTATCATATAAGTTGGTTGGGAACAACTGAAGGTGCTGAACTACCTTAACGATGATGTTCATGAATTATAGTACCAGTTGCCGCCACGTGGTCGGAGGTGCATTTACTATTGTGGCAGCGTTTTTTCCCTATTGTTGATAGCAAAATAATAACAATATAAGTAAATAGGCTTTTCTTTGAAATGTAGGTAACTTATAACTACGCTGATAGAACACTGTAGTAAATCCGTATGTGGCAAAAGGCAAGATGTATGAACTTCTTAATAATATCAAGCATCGATGGCTAATCAAATCGCGTTTTGAAACAGGGACACATAATTTTTTTTAGGTGGTTCAGGAGTGTTTTTTTCGGTGGATGAGAGGCACATAAAATTTCTTTTTTAACTGAACTTAGTTATGTTGAACGAGCATCGCCTTATTGTGGCTACTATTATACTCGCTTTTATATTAATCAATAAGCATTTCCCGTTACAATAGGCGCACACCATTTTATTTTTCATTTCTTGTCTTCCTGAATGTATACACATACACTCTAAATCTTACTTTTGCAGTATTGATGTGACCAGTAATAGCAAATGTTTATTAAAAACAATTTTCAGTTTCAATGACATGTCGTCATGTAAATAATTAAGTACCAGTTGATAAATATTTTTTCTTAACAAATGTATGCGATAAAGTATAATTAATGAAAGGGATATTCTAAAATTACGTGAAATTTTATTTTATTTTAAATCAAACCAAATAAGATTTCTGGGCAAAATATTTTTTTAAAGTATAAAAAAAAACAAGTAGTGTCAATTCCATTCGTATTACTTTTAATCATATGTGTATGACAAGCTAATTTTATTTCAAATTTTTTCTGCAACATGGCATCAAAAGTAACCAAGTCCCGCGAGTGTCATTAATAAATAATTGATTGATCATTGAATTCCGACGTGAGCTCATTACCTAATTTCTTTACCATACTTTTTCTCGTATGTTTATTTATATCCTCCCTAATTTTCATTAAGATCAGTTCGGTAACTTTCAAGATATTTAGAAAAATGTTCGTAACCTCTACTGTTTCCATAAGAGTGCATATTACATTTTTCTCTTTAACTAACTCAGGACAACACAAATTTAACGGTGTATTTTATATTTCTAAAGCATCAATTGTACGAAGTTTGAACGGAACCTATTCGGTTACTTCGTGGCTGAGGTACCTCCTTAAACTGTACTAAGTGTACAAGTTACTTATTTTTCCTTAAAAATGAAAAGTAGAGAATAAGGAATGTTTTATAAAAACTTGGTGTCATGTATATTAAAGGTGCAATCTAAAGGTTTGGCAGGTCATTATTCAAGGGCAGTATTTTTGACGTCTGGATGTCAGCTACTTGGCTGTTGTAAGTGCGATGACTGGTATTACATGGCTGAAAACTGTTCAACGGCTGATAGAGGTCTTCGGAAATACTAAACCTGTGACATCTTTACCAGAAATAAAGACCAGCATACAAGAGAAACAGTCCAAGATGCGGTAAGGAAAATAAGTCTGATACATGGGATTTCAAGAGGTGGGATCGTAGAAATCGAGGAAACCGGGGCGGTCGTGGTCATGGCTGTGGCCATGACCATAATCACTTAGATTTTTAAGACTTAAAGTAGGAAAGAGACTCCAGCAGAGTCAGAGATGACAAAGTTTTGAAAAGGCAGAAATTATTTGACCAAGATGGAAATACTAAGAAAAGACAAAATACGTTGGGGCCTTACAAAGCTGAGTCTCTGACGTTGATGGAGTCTCTCAAAACTTTGTTCTTGAAATCTGAAGACGGGAAAAATTCTTTTTAAATGAATAACTTGATGCAATCAAATTTAATTTTGACTCGGGGACAACTGATCATTTTATAACGTCAGTAAACCTTGTCATATATCGTGATGGGAGGTAAAATTAGAAAAATCAAATGAGTAAATTCTGTCATGTCTGCAGATTCGAGAAGAGAGTAAGTAGAGAGTCTGAAACATCGAAGTAGTATCAATAAAACTGGGTTAAACAAAGTGATTTGTGCTCTTAATTGGGCCAGAGCTCGACATGAGCCTGTTTATGTACTTAGACGATGTAGAAACAAGCATTAGTGATCCCACAACCGAAAATGTATTAATATTTGGAATATATCAGAAATCATATTGGACGGTCGAATTCGTTAAGTTAGATAGTGAAAAACATTTTTGTCAAAGGCAGATTAGGGATATCAAAAGAATAGAAATTCTTACAGTTTAATCTAGAGCACAAACTAGTTTTAAAACCTTAACAGTAAAAAACACGAAACTAAATAATAAGTCAGAATAATTGAAATTGGAAAATTTGGTGAGCTAAATATGGAAGGCAGTTGATAGTTCTTTTTACGATGTATTTTCAATACAGAGCAGAAAGGTTAACGACGTCAGACACACAAAAATTGAGTATTTAAATGAAACAAGAAATCTATTTACAAGAAAATATGACATATTTAAATAAAATGATGGGACCATGCTATGGAACATCAGGTTAGGACACGTTTCGGTGGAGTATCTGAGAAAACTGCAAAAAGAGTATCCGAAAAAAAAAATTTTGGAGAAGGCTGTTTTTGAAAATACTATAAGGATATGTGACGTATAATTAAAAACAAAGTCTCAAAAGCTGCCTTTTTCTTCGGTGCTATCATATGTGATTTAGGTGAACGGTATGCACATTCCGTTGACAAAACTTGTTCCAAACAAAAAGGTAGACATAACTTGAGTGAAATGATTCGGTTGTATTTTTTACATGAGTGTTCAGAGAAATACTGACACCAAATTTCAAGCAAAAGGGAAGCGAGTATTCATGGGAGGCTATATGCCAAGAGAGTATGGTTGACTTTGCCAAGACGAAAGAAAGTTTCATGAAAGTCGGAACATCAGATTCAACGAATTCTTTGTGCTCGTAGAATCGTGTGGTGAGAATTTAATTAAAAATTGGGAAAGTAGAACTATGGATATGAAATTAGACTTATGATTTTTAATTTCCAAAAAAGAGAGAAAAGAAATATCAGCATCGAAGAAGAGCCTTTAGCTGCAAATGTAACTTAAGGAAGGTCGAAAAAATTAATGGAAATGACAGAAGCAAGTTTCATGTGCAAAAATTCCGTTAAAAAACGTCAGTTTCACGGGTGTGCTTCTTGCAGTAGATTTAAGGGAAAATCTTTTTGTTAAATTTTTTTTTTGTAACATAAATATATTTTTTTCAAGTGTTGCAAACTTATTAAAAAACTTAAGATTAAAAAACGAGGAATAAACCAGGACCACACTTGATAAACGATGGTACGCTACTGACTTGAACGCCGAACAAAGGAATAAACCGTATGCTAAGTTTCAGTTAAACTTTCTTTGTCTAACATACGATGGAGCCAGCATTTGATTCCATGACTTTATGTATTAAGGCTTGCTGGCTCACTTCAGTTGTCACTCAACACTTGTGAGAGCCACGAAGAGCACAGTCAGCTTTGTTAGGAGTTGATTTTCGTTAATCACGATTATTTCAAAAGACTTACATTTTATCTTTGGGAAAAACAAAAATAAATTTATGTATAAAAGTCGTCACGTAACAAACGAAAAAAGATTATAAAAACAAAACAATATAATTTTTGTGTCCCTTTTGTGGTATTTTCAAATATCCCTATAAATTTTTTAAACTACAACAATTTCTCGTATCTAAACGAGATTGTCACTCTGAAAAAATTGTATAACATAGAACAAAATACCAATACTTACGTTTTATATTAATTTGCGATAAAACTTTTAACTTTTTGGTCTGCGTATGCATAACGTTTTCTTTCCTTATTTATCTTTTCTAAGACAATTTTTTTTTTTATCTCTTGGGTACTATATCTGGCATTACAAACTGATTGTAATTAACTATTTATGTATTAACTAGCAGCCCCCCGTCTCGGCTTCACCCGAGAATTACTAAATAAAACACCGTAGTGTGTTGACATGTAATGTGAAACGTTTTCAGTTAGAAATTTTACACATATTTCTGACACATCTCAGAACAAAAATCTTCTTATTAAAAACATATTTTTTCGGAATCCATATAGTCANATAATCAACCGCTCCTTATGTCCAACGATTATTTTATGGCATAAGGAACGCACGATACTTTTTAGCATAATTATATTTTTTTTAATTTTTACAGCTTAGTATTTGACCAAGTAAATTGTATGAATTGCGAACAAATTTGTTTTTAATAAAAAGGTTTTTATTCTGAAAAGGGTCAGGAATAAATGTAAAATTTCAACTGAAAACGTTTCACATTACATGTCAACACACTACGGTGTTCCATTTAGTAAGTCTCGGGCGAAGCCGAGACGGGGGACTGCTAGTATATATGTATTTTAATAATGTTACAATACATATGTTAATAAGTTATTTAATATGTACATACATATTTACAGTAAAACGGGTGAAATAACACGTTGTATTCTCTTTGTCATCTGCTACGCTAGCGGAGTGCGTGTCAGGGTAAAGTCCTGCAGACACTTTCATGGTTATGTAAATTATTAAAGAGTCCAGGTGAGAGTCGTGGTAATGTAGCTTCAGATTCATAAGACATCCTAATTTTCGGTAACTCTTTAGCATATTCTTTACAATTTTTTCGTATTCTTCATTCTTATCGTTGCCAAGAAAATTTTCAACCACATCTTAAACGGACTAGAAATAAATAAAAATAATTCCAACACAAAAAAAGTCTCTGATGGCACTAGCCTTTTTAAAAATATTTTTAAACCGCAAAATCGTTTAACTGAAACCCACAGTGATAGCATTAAAGAAAAAAATTTATTAAAAGCATAGCAATTTTTAACGTAAGCTTTAGCGACATTATTTTAAATAAGCAATCTATTCTTCATACCTCCCAAAAAGCATCTCCGTAAATTTCACCAAGCCCTCGTCACAGAAAACTTTTGAACTGAAAACTTCTTTAGGCGCGTTGGACGATTTTAGATAGGGAAAAACTCTTGGTTTCGCGTCAGATCGCTTTCATTTAAAAGCAAAGCGATCCCTGCAAAGAGTCGTGTGTGAGCGCGAGAGAATGAAGTATAGACAAGGGGGCAGGAGGAGAGGGAAAGTCCGCTCTGTATTGGCTGGCGGTAGAGAAGGAGAGAGTAGCTTGGTGGCGCGGCGAAGTGCAGTGGGGTACGGTAATATGGGTATGTATAAGGCCTAAGTACTCTTTCCTTGTCTAAGGGCAGCCACTGCGCAGTGCGCATAGTGCGCAAAGTCTGCATTTTAATTTCGAATCACACCGCATATGTGTGGGCTAATGGTGTACGTAACTATCAAGTCAGGTACTCAGGTACCGAGCTACCGAGGTAACTTTTAACTATGTGTAACTATGTACTATATTGGTACATAGCTTTTTGCCATGTGTCAATGTGTGTACTGTAAACTGCATACAGTACATGTTACTATAGTATCACTGTATAAGTGTATGGTGTTTATCCAATAGTATGAATTACCCATGCAAGTTCAAATGCGTTTTGTTGCACACGTGCGGGGCGATTTGTGATGTATATACGTGACTAGTGAGTCACTATGAGCTGTATTACGGTACATATACGTACACACACATATATTTGCAATTAACTGTCGTCACGTCGTCACTCTTCGTTATTAATTAAATTATGCTTTATAATATCTTACATTGTACTAAAATTATTTTAACTTATAAGGGTATAATTCAATATTTAATTGCGATTATTACCTTACTCTCTTCCTTAAGCAAATTTATTTGTAGTGATTAACAATTATTCTATAAGGTCCTTAATAGCCTTCTCAGGAAAGTCGATTATCCTATCTTAAAAAAATGATGGGTCACGTGTTGAAGCCTGTTTATTCGTCGTGTGATTGGCTAAGATTAATTAAGCACCGGTTAATTTGAAAATGAAATTTTGAAAAATCAGTAAAAAGTCACTTAAATTTGTAAGTTGATAAAGATTACAATATTGCGTGTTACAACGAAGATTTAACCATGGTATTTTTTGTTCAAAATATGGACAATAAATTTTTGATTAAATTTCAGGGGTTAGCGAGCGGAGCACGCAGGGAGTGCAGCTCCCTAGTTTTAAAAAAAAAATTGAAATAACATCTTCTTTTACGTAAGTATTTAGGGCTCTTGCTGTAAAATTAATTTGATTATTTACAAATCGCATGTCGAGAACTTCTAATGAATTAGTTACTAAAAGATGATAATAAGCCCACATCAGACGTAAATTGTCTAAGTTTTTTAATGAATTTTTACTCAATTCTCAGTATCTGTTGTAGTCAAATTTAAAACGAATATTTTCATGATGAATCACATAGTTTTCAGAATTTTCATTTTTTATATATATTTTTAATACCTGTATTATCGTGTAATCAACTTTATACTTTATTATTCAAAATATGTACAATGAAGAGATATGCATGTTAATAAATATATTATCACGACCCACATAATTATATAAATGCCATAACTTTAGATTACTTATTTCAAAAACAGTTAATAATTTGGATAGCTGCTTATTCATTTCAGAACTTAGTAAAAATATAATTCATAGTTTTAAGTTTTCACTTCTGTCGGCAGTCCCATGACTGCTCACTAGTTTTTCAAGTATTTCCAAAAAATGTCATAATATTTAAAATCTAAGAAAATACAATGTAACATTGTTTGATCATTTATCATATCACAAAGAATAGACTAAATCATTTTTTAAGGCTTAGTAAAACAAAAATGCAAGACATTTTCAAAAAAATTATACTGATGGCAAAGTCTGTTAGTGGGGGATTCATGCACAGAGCACACAGGGGAGAGAAGCCTTATCATTTGTACGCGCGTGCGTGTGTGTTAGTGTGTGTGTGTGTGCGCGCGCAAGTGTGTGCGTGTGTGTGTGTGTACAAGTAAGGCTCTATCTTTTTGTGTGCTCTACGAGCCAACCCCTTAACATGAGGTAAGCGTCAATTGTATGCAAATGGTAATTTTAATTTTATTTTATTAAATGTTGTTTAATGTAAAAAATTACGTGTATTTTCACGTAGAAAAGTCGAATTAATTATTTTCAACGTTGTCTTAGGTTAGAAGATCTCAATTGTCTTTTTCTTTCTTTAAACCGTCTATTAACTTTATGCCTGTCATTTTTATCAGCGTTTTGATTATAAGACTCCGTCTTTTTATTCTGCACCACACACACGCATTGTCCTCAGGTTAGAGGTGCCAGCACAGTGCATTACTTGTCTCAGTGATTAATTTTGTCTGTCTCACGTCGTGATTGTGTACTGGGATGGAGACAAAGAATATCAATTCGAAATCTTTATCTATTAACAAAGAAGAACAGTAGCATGGAAATGCCGGATGGTCCAATACCGGAGAGCTCGACAGCGTCATTCACGGAGTTTTTTATTGCAGCAACGTCAGAGGCTGCATTTGGCATTGGCAGTATGGTAAATACCGTGTTGACACCGGAGAAGTCAACTGAGGTTTTCAAGGAAAGCAACGGTAAGTCGATCATGTTTTTTTTTGTAGGACCCTAGAGTCGGCATAAGTGGTGATGAGCCACATAGCAAAACTTGCCGATGGTTTTCGATAGGAGCATCGGCAGGGGCGCGCAAATGCCCGTATGCTGCTCTCCCACATGGTGCCAAGAGGAGATAGAAAGAAACGGTAGTCGACGGTAAGATGGAGAGAGTTCAGCTCTCTCTATCTTTTTTTTGTTTTTTTCATAATGGGATTGTGTTGCGGGTCGAGAATTCATCAATAATCTTTTTCTGTTTTGCATCTGTGTTCTTTCTATATTATATTATTATCAAGATGAACGAAAAATACATTGTTGCATGCATTAGGTATGATAAAATAAATGTCACAGGTGCGTAGACGAAATTTTTTTTAGCCACTGTGGTTCACGCAGTTACACAGTGCTGGTGTTCAGTCCCGTGTGGCTACGCTGTTGTCCAACATACAATCGTGCTGTGTGTTTAAGTACGAGTGTATGCTTCAGACCACGTCAACAGGACTCAGCTTGTGTTCGATTGGTCTTACATCGATTCCCTGATAAATGTTAATGATTTCTCGATTTCCTAATAGGAAGCAATGCACTCTATTTTTTCAAATTTCTTAAAACTAGGGGAAGAAGTGTCACATTGCCAGAAAACATGATCAGGGAAGGCAGTGAAGTCATAGAATCTGCTCGTCATGAACCCGGGTCAAATGAAAAGTTGGTTAACAAGAATGAATCTGTTGATGAGGAAAAAATAGTTTCAAAAAAGTAAGAAATATTCAGTCAGCAAAAAAAAAAAAAATAAAAAAAATAAAAATTATGTCGGAACAAATAATTTTGACAGAGGATCAGATGACGGAAAGAAGTCAGAAAATGAAGCAGATCCCGATCTTCCATTGCGCATATCAAAAACTCTCTAATCAAAACTAGGAATGTTGAATCTTTATAAACAAATATAAATACTTCAAATCTAAGAAAGTAAGAGCATTTACTTCAGTTAAAGACAAAAACTTTAATGTTTTAGTAATACGTAAAGTAACGGCAATTAAGAAAATAATAAAAAAGCAGGTGAAAGAAAATAAAGATATAGCAGAGAAAAGACGGAAGACAGACGTAGAAAGACAGGAGGCAGAAAGGAAAAGAAAGGGTATGCTCATCATGCTGAGAAATTTTAATCAAAGGCTGAGTAAAGTACAAGACACGCTCAACAAACTAAAAGCTTCTGAGATTCAGTCATCTCAGTCCGGAATCAGTGGTTACTCCTCTTGTTGAGATGCAATTTAAGGTGATAAATTGAAAGTCAGAGACATTTTACCAAACTAGTTACGTTAAGCAGGCTTTGTGCATTCTCTGTCATTGACCTTTGTAATCACAAATGAATATTAAAAAGAATTATAAAAATAAAAACAAATCATGTGACACGAGCAAGTCAACCACATTCAACTTACCTTACTTACGTGTAGTACTGGTGGTGGGCTGAGACACGTTTTTCAACTTACGTGAAAAAACATTGAAATTGATTTCGTCCACGAGGGTGATCCTAGACTTACGTCATAGGCAAACCAGTCTGCACATATATCTATCGATAGCCAACACATTCGTCTATATGTACTAAACAGACACTTTTTTGACACTTGCGTATGCTAACCCTTAAAGTAGTTCATGCAAAAACACGTTTTCTTAGGATCCTTTTGAAAATTTGTATGTGCATTATATTTATTGTCATGAATATGTACACAAAATTTCAGATTATACTCACGTACCGATTTTGAGATATTAGATTTCACAAATGCAGTATTTAAAATGTAATTACTATGCAACTTCCTAATAAAATGTATTTACCAATCGAATGCAATAATACGGCTCTTAAGATTTGGCTAAAAAAAAGATATATTTTACAAAAAAGCACACAGAATCTTAATACATAAAAATATAATCGAGTTTGCGTGTCGTTGACAAGAAATCTTATTTTAAAGATTGATAATTTTACATTGAATGACTGCAGAAACGATGCAAGCGAAGAAGCAAAACAAATAACTGGCAACAGTGCACTGATTTCGACAAGAATAGTATCTACTTTAACGACCAATGATAATCCATTTTTAAAAAATTAGTCTGGTACATAGTCGACGGCTCTTATGAAAAACAGTACAACTCATATTTTTCTATTTAAAATAACATTGGAATTTCTGAGTTGTACTATTTTTCGTAAGAGCCGTCGTTACATAGTAAGTTAGTAGTTTTTTTTTTTAAATAACTGTTATAAAATTGCTATTATTACTTTTACTACGTCATATTTTACATGATCAAATAAAATTTTTGAAATAAAAAACGCCAGTCTACTTAATATTTTTTATTTTTCGAAAATATGTACACTTTAAATTAAATTATGTATTCATGGTACGAAACAACATAAACTTTCTTTTACATTAAAACTTGAAATTTGTGTCATAAAGAAATTCTTGAGACAAGCAAATTTATTTTTGTTTAACATTATTTTTTTTAAAAATTAATAATACTTTCGAGTATTCTCTTATTGTTAGTAAAACGCAGTTTTCCCTTTTCTGTTACTTTATTTAACATATTTTTTACACCATAATCACCTCC
>NW_019379776.1:231682-249736 GCF_000648655.2 Copidosoma floridanum | reverse complement strand
CCACCACACCACACAACTTCATGATACTACACTGCAGCACACATTTTAAACTTTATTTTTTTCTTTTAGAAAATTTATAAATATATATATGTATACACACAGCTTAAACAATATAGCAGCCGTATAGAAAACAGAAGGTTGCGTGTTTAATCCACACCTGAGGAAAGATTTCTTCAAGTATTGCGAATAGTTTAAAATTCTTTTAACTTATAGTTTTTGATTTTTGGAAATTCAATTGGAAAATTATTTGTCATCGTGAAAAAACATGAATGGACCAAAATGAGAGAATAACTTTAATAATATGTATGTATTGCAAATATTGCTTGTTATACAAGTGATGAAGTCACACATAAACTTTAATTTATCTATAAACGATGAATCATTTTCCAATCAAAAGCTCATTAAGATATACATTTAAATGTTCCTTCGAAAGGTTTAAATAATATGAATAAAGTCTTTTTACCACACAAACTACATTTAGAAACCAATTTAATTGTAATACTAATGAGAAATTTCAAAATTGAAGCAGAAACTATTAAAGATAAAAATGTTAAAAACTAAGTATTGTTTCCACGAATTACTCGAAATACGAGAAATTCTTTATTATTATTTTTTATTCTCTGTAAAAACAATTTTTATTCGGACCAGTCTTTGCAATTACAATAAAGAAAATTTTAAGGACTAAGTTTTAATAAGGTTGGACCGTACTTTAAAATGAAATTCTTTTTTCATGGCCGATTGTACGTTTTCCTTTTAAGAAGTAAAAATACAAAAAAAGTATGGATACAAAATAAGTCAAACATTGAAGACAAAGACTATTGTTTAGTGGAAATATTTGATCAATAATCATTTGAATAAAGTTATACATAGATTTTCAAAATTTCAACTCCTATATTCAAGATATGAAAAATATAGGAGGGGCTAGAGGTGAATAAGGGTCTTAGCTACCATTTAAATCCCTTCAACCATATGTATTAGAAAGAAATTATTAGTTAACTAAGAAACTTTTTTTAGGTGACTCTAAGAACTTCATTATTATAAAAATATCTGTTTTTTAAATTAATGATGTTTACATTACTCTATAGATAATTTTTCAATTTTTATATTGTAATACTATACTATAATTACATTGTGATGAGTTCCATAATTTTATTATAATTTCTTAAAAAGCCAATGCATTATGGTAGTACCTCAAAAGTAAATAGAATTAAGAAAGTTTAATTGTAATAAAGCATTCTTATAATGTTCTTGATTCTATTTTACTATAAGGTGAGAAGGAAATTTATCAGTTTGATAAAGAGGCAGCAATGAGACAGCAAGGGATGAAAAAGGAGCGGCAAAAGGTGACTAGGGGCAGATAGTGGCATCAAAGGGTGGTTTATAAATACTAATTTTTTAAGGTTAATCAGACCTTATAAGACAATACTGCTAGGGGTGATAATGGGCGAATGGGGGTGGATAGAGGTGACAAGGAGTAAATGGGGGGCTTAAGCAACAATGTAATCCTTACAACTTTGTAATATAGGAAGATATAAGAAGAAATAGTGAGGCTTTTCCCGCTAACTCCCCACCATTTTAACTTGAAATGAGAGTCGTGTTATTTCATAAATGAAATAGTTACGTTAAAACTTATACATTTTTCTTACACTAAAACTTACGTTAAAACTTATACATTTTTAATTACACACTTTGGGAATCCTAATAAATCTATAATAATAGACGGAATTTAATTGCTTTATAAATGATAAATACAATGCTAGGGTATCATCAATCTATTCCTTAAGTGTCTACAGTTTTAAAATGAAAAACAAAATTTTTTGTTTATTAAAGATATAAATAACTTACATACATTATGTATTTTCAATTGAAAATATCAATGTAATTAAATTTTTGTTACTTACTTCATTCTTTATTTACAAATCAATTTTTGACTTATGCCAAATAAAAACGTTGTTTAGATTTTTGTATTCACAAAAAAAGCAACACAAACTTGTTTTCGTATGAATTAAGGTTTTTTAGTTGGAGAGAGAAAGGAATAGTAAATACAACCATTTTTATTTTAACACAGATATAGTGTGAAATTTATAATATATTTTTTTTTTTCATTAGTTCTTGTTTTTGCTTAAATATTATGACTTAATAATTCAACTCATCATGTACTTTCCTAATTAACATTACTACTGCTTTAATTTTTAAATGTAACTGTTGACGAGCAAGACTCTATGAACAATATTTAAGACTTATAGTGAAAAATATGTGTTGATATAAACATCGATTTAATGAAGGTTTTTCTGTGTTACTTTATCCACACTATGAGTGACAGTTTCACTTTTAATACGGTATAAAAATTAATTACCCTAAAAATTTGAATATTCATGCTAGATGCTGTTAATTTTACTCCACTGAAATTTCAATCTGACTTACAATAAAATAGTTGGAACCGAACATCATTTGCTTATAATTTTTTTTGGGACAATGAATCATTTTACACTTTTATTCTTTATTTATATAGTAAATTGTGAAATTGAAAGTTTTTTGAATGAGAATCGTTTCTTAATTTTTATATTTCAATTGATTAATACTGACTATTAATGTAAAAACGTTGATGTTTCTGATATTCTTCTGCTTCTGTTACCTTCTTTAATGGAAGGAAAAATTGTTTGTAAATCACCACCTTAGACATTTAGTAATTTTAAATGGTTTATTATTATTGCATCAATTTCGTACAATTTAAATCACCATTTTCAAGGCTTTATTTAGGATTATTTAAGTTTCACCCCAAATAATTAAATCAACTTTTTAAGCTTTTCATTTTCCAATTGTAATTCAAACGATCGATGTTCAATATTGTCTAACTCTAATGGTAATTTAAATGTTTAATGACTTATCATTTCTATAAGAAGTTAGATTGAGACAATACTAGTACATGCAACAAACTATTATTTTTAAGTTTAAACAATATTATAAATTGAAGTTTTTTTACAAAACGTCTACGAGATGATACTTTTGTACATAAGAATTTAAATTATACTAAGTAATAAAATAAAAAGTACTGACCCATAGAAGCAGGTTATTTCTGTAAGTTATCTTACAGAGCCTTATACAAACTCAAAGCAGTAAAACAATCCTGTCATTTCTTTTAATATACTTCGAAATTTTTAATTTGTGTTAAAATTACTGCAATAAACTGTAACATACATATCTTATACTAAATATCCAATTGAAGGAGGCCACCTGTCTCTTATTTAACACTTGACGTATACTATTGTAGAATAACATTTTTAATATTTTTTTTTCTATAACGAATAAATCTCACTGGATATTTTATAAGTAAAAAATACATGCAAGTTATACTATTTTTACATGTATTTTGAGGGGGTTCGGTCGTTTTTCCCGAAGGGGGTAAGCGGGTGTGCTAGGGCTCCCATAAGAACCCGTGTTAAAGTGAGTTGTATTAACCGTGCATCAAAACGTCCGCTATTTGCATTTCGGTTACTTTAACTGTGTTCAACTCGTCAGTACTCAAAAGTTGAACCGTTGAATGTTGTCAAAAAATTACGGTACATACTTTAAAGCAGCTTGTTTCCGATAGTACGAGTAAAAAAACCTGAAAACATGTTGTTTAAATGATAAAAAATAACCCAAAAAAGTAAGAAGAGACTCAACTTTTGTCAACAAAAGTGTGTTATGAATTTTCAAAAAACAAACTTTTTTGCACAGCATTATAGTTTTCAGTCTTAAAAAAGGCTGGGCCAATTTTTAAATCATGATTTCCAGTTTAACAAATTCTAAAAGCAATTTCGTAATGACGTCTTGCTTCGTATGAAAAGACCAGCTGACAGCAGACGATGCTCGGTTCTCTCCCATACTCTTAGCATGAGACCTGCTCACGACTTTGTTTACGTTTGCACAGATATTTTTTTTCAAATGCCTGATAAGGTGCAATTTTTTGATACAAGAGTCTTCTTTAGAATTTAAACTATCCATTTTAACTTTTTTCTAATCATGAATAAATCTTTAGCCTCGAAATTTATGCAACAAAGGCTGAAAAATCGCGCTCGCCCATAAGAGTAATGTTAAATCATGCAATTTCGGGAATTTTGTTCTTGAAAATTCGGCTGATATAAATTTGAAAAAATTCATATGTACTTCGAGCATGTTAAAGTACAACATTTATTTTTTTCAGCGAATAAATAAATCTCCCCAAAAACGACCCAACCTCCTTAAAAATTTCCCATCAAAATTTTATCTTGTTAGGAAAGCATAAATAACTATCTGTTAATGTTTTAGCTTAAGTAAGAATATGTGTTTAATTCCAGGAAACATAATTTATATCAAGATTATTCGTATAATTTTAATTTTTAAACAAAACTGAAACATTAATAAATAAGAATGTATCATATCATGTGCTATTATCAAAAAGTGAATACACAATTGATATGGTTATGTGAATTATATGTTGGGTGAAAAAATCACTGAATAATTATTTATTGGAGTAATAAATTTTAACTTCAAATTTATTTCTTAAAAATCGCATAGGGGCCGTGGTGGTTGCAGAGGGGATGCGGGAGGGGAGGGTATGGTGACTTGACCCAAGTTTTACTAGGTTGAAATAATACACAAATGACTCTCATTTTCTCATAATTGGAAAAAGGAAAGTGAGTGTACTCGGATAATGGGGTTAGTGTCGAATGATCCATTCATTCAACTACATAATATAAGAATATATATCTTACTAACATATAAAGCAAAGGTGGTAAAACCGTTGTAATCGCTAACCGTGAAAACTACCCAACTAATCTATAAATAAAAATACGCTAGCTTTTTAATTCAGTTAAGTAAAATCCGCTAAGTGGCGTACATGTAAAATTGAAGCTACCTGCAATAAAATTAAGTAAGTCTGGTTATTACATCCTTAAGCAAGGTACCAAATAACACAGTTAATAACTGGCAGTGCAGGAAGCATAGAGCTGGTAGTCGTGCAGGTGGGTATCCCAGCTACCGACAACACTTTTTTTCAATAGACAAGCCACTTACGACGAACTCTATCCTGAACCACCAAGATTGACAAGAGCCGCCAATGAAAAGGCATTTTAAATGCTAACGTCTCCAGTGAAATACAAGAAGACGTATCTAGCTAAAGCACGATCTCCTCTAGCATTTTGGAATATTATGGCCATTCGTCCAACTGTCCTGAGGCTACAAGAGCAGATGTTGCTACAACAGCAAGCCAGGGTAAGTAATCCTGGGAAGTTTGGGCAGTCACAACGGCCTCCTTTTCAGTGTTTTTCCTAACGGCATATACCTACAGAGAAGGTATTCTCTAGAACCACTTTCCCAACTAACGATGAGCAGTTGGATATCCGGAAAACGATCCTAAGACGAGATATTCTTCAGCCAGCGGCGTACCTTCCACCAGCACAGTATATGTACACAAAGACTCTGAGTAAGAGTCAAGCTATCCTCAGCTAGCTACCTATCATCAAGAATAATAATAAGTAACGGCTGAAAGTGCCACCACTGACCCTTTTCAGGGCCATCATTCATATTTACGCTTCTTAATTAACCATCAATCTCATCAGATTAATCGACTATAAAACTATATAAAGCCGGCCACTATTAAACCAAGTCAGTCATCCACTGAAAGACGTCACGACCGGAGTTGCTCTTCGCAAGGCAGAAAATCCCGGCGACTGACGACCCTATACTGTCATCTAGACTCTAAGCATTCAACTAGAAATCACCGATCCTTTCCAATATCTGCACTGGGCGAACCCAATAGTGAAGCTTTAAAGGAAAAATAAACTTGAGCAAACGAGACAGTCCCCAACATCACGAACCAATTTCCCTTTCTAAAATTACTAAAACAACTGAGCTCTGAAAAAAAAGGTGCTTTCTGCACCAAAGTCTCAAGCGCAATACCATAAGACGTTGGGAAAGAGCTCTGTAACTAGCTCCATCGCTTTAGACGTTGTAGTTTTCCTCCTAATCAGTCTGGTGCTACAACAAAAGGCCAGAAAAAATCACCCTGAGGTATAAAGGCAGTCAAGTTTTTTGGAAACTTAAGTCAAGAAAGAGTGAAGCTCATTGCTCCTTTTTAGAACCATAGGACGTAGAACTACATGGCCAACATATATATTAGAACTTAACAAAAAAGAGCGGCGTCGGCATAGTGGTAAACGTGATTCTTATTAATACAACACTGTTTTACGGGTCGTGGATTCGATTCCCGGTGAATGCAGATTTTTTCGAAAACTGTTTTCATCGGATAAGTTCCTATGTAACCCCAGCTGTTTCGGGGCGGGTATTTCCGTGGAATTTTCCTTCAGAGTAATTCCAGAATTTTTTCCTTGCCCCACAGGTTTTCGGGCCTGAGTGAATGCCAAACAGTGTTAGGGCTATAGGTAGGGATTAGCGAATTCGATGCCAGGCATCGGGCAGGGATCGCCGGCTTTGCCGGCAAGGAGTGTTTCCTGAAACATAGGGCTTCTCCGGGAATGCTAATTAACCTGGATCCGATACTTCGGCAGAGAGAATCTGCTTAACCAGCGAGGAGTAGACGTCCTGAAATATGTAGCCCTCTCCGGGGAAAGGCTACACAGTGGAGAGTGGACCCGATGCACCATTGGTGCAGAGAGTGTCAGCTTAACTGACAAGGTTTTTTACTGGAGATACTCGCACTGTTCCCATGGATTAGGTATAACATCAGTAATAAAGGTTGGAAAATGGGTGCGGTAATACACTCCCATACATAGGTGGTGAGTGGGTGGCCCCGGCAACTTTGCCTAAGAGCTGTCACGATAAGCAGAAAAAAAAAAATTTTAGACTGAAAGAACTGAGAAAATTTTTTTTTCAATGGAAATATTATGAAACTTTCAGCTTAGAGCCATCGCGGTAACTCGGAGAAAAAAAAAAAAAAAAAAATAGGGGTGAAGAGTACAGTTGCTGACCCCCCGATAGTGATTGACCGCCACATGCATTTTTAAATGGAGCCTTTATACATAGATATACAAATTATACAGGGATCAATCACTACCTTAAGGTGTCAATAACTGTACCGTTTACCCCTATAAGAACTTAACAAAGTTAACAAAAAACAGCCATCAGGGCTCACAAAAGTCTCAACCATGCTTTAAGTCTTAAGAGGGTGAATTGGAAGGAAAACTTGAAACGCATCTAATGTATACAATTTTAGGTGTCAAGAAACTGAGGCAGAATATTTATTGAGATTCAGGCAACAACATAAGAATCGACAAATAAAGAATTTATTATGTGAGTGATCAGTTTTTATTATAACCCTCACAGTCATCTCTTCAATCTTTCAGATTTTTAAACAGGTAGAATATGTATTCATAATTTTGTGGCAACCTACCGTACCTAGAGTAGGGTGCTATAAGGGCCTCTAAAAAATCAACAATTTTCGACGGTAAATTTTTCAAACAAATATAGTAATTTCGATAAAACTTAAGTATAAAATCAAGCAATTGCCAGATAAGTACCATGAAATTATAATTGTAAAAATTGGGAAATGTTGCGAGGCAAGCCAGATGAATATTTCATAGTTTTTTTCTGATTTTCTCTTAAGTTAAGTCGTTGACCCTATATTTTCAAGAATTTAATAGATTCTTTGTAAAAAAATAAACAAGAACTATTTTAAATTTTTGAGATTAATCAAGTACTTCTTGAGTTATAGCCGTTTCAGTGACAATTTCCATAAGACTGTATGTGAAATTGGTGAATTTTCAGTAGCGATTTGCGAAAAAATTAAGTCGTTGACCCTAGTATTTTTTTATTGCAAATCAATTTGGCATAGTATATTTACATAATTACAGAATTTCAGAGGTTTTGATCAAGCCGATAAAAATCGCACAAGCCACCTTAGGCTCCAGGACTTTGTTGCTCTGTAAATAAAGTTGTGAAAAAAGAGAAAGACATTTTTTGATTAGATATTTTTTGTGAGATTTAAATTTTTTACAGTTTAGAAAAATAGCCTTTTTTTAATTATTGTCACACCCTATACGGTTGAAATATCCTATAATAGCATGCAGTGTATCAATATCAATTAAAGTTAAAATATTATTAGAATTAAAGAATGAAACTAACAATGAAAACTAAATTCAATTTGTTTTCTATTAGCGAATTTCTTTTAACGTAACATTTTTGAATTGTATTTTATTTGCATTTTTATTTGGCACAAAAAAACTATTTTTAGGTTTGTATTTTGATAAGGCAACATATAATCGACAATATAAAAACATGGTTTCTTACAGCAGTGTTAGCTCAGTGATAAGCGTGCTTGGTGCTGATACAACTCGTTCTAGGTACCGTGGGTTTAATTTCCGGTGAATGCAGATTTTCCAAAAACTGTTTCTATCGAAAAAAGCTCCTATAAAACCCCGACTGTTTAGAGGCAGTGTTTCTGTGGAATTTTTTTTAGCGTGATTCCAAGATTTTTTTCTTGCCCCACAGGACTTTGGGCCTGAGAAAATGCAAAACAATGCTCGGACTGTAGGTAGCGGTTAGCAAATCTGATGGCAGGCATCGGGAATGCTAATTAATCAGAAAAAAAAATCCTACAAAAAAATATTTTTACTAAAAATAATAAAATATATCTTGTTAAAAGCTGCAGAGGTCAATAAATTGTGTAGTGATAAAGACTCTACACTAATTGTTAGAATGTGTAACTTGATTACAAATTATAAGAGTTAACTTTTTTAAGCGTATTTATTAAAATAACTAAAAGATAAAAAATAAATATTGCATAACTTATAAGTAATCTATTTTATGAAAAGAAGGTTATGAGAGTTACATGGTCTATCTATCATTTAGTTGCACATATAGAAACGTCTTCGTATGGATTACGAGCACATCTCAAGGCAAGGTTAGTCCGCTCATCAGATGTTACACACGCACGCGCGCGCACATACACACGCAGGCATTCCACATATCCCTCCATAAATAAGCTGAAATTCGACTGTTTTCACCGTTAAATTGATATATCCCACTTATACGAGAAACCTTCCACAGACCTTTCACAGCCCCTCCACACCATTTTTCTTGTCCCCTTACAACTTTTTTAATTCAGTTTTAATTATCCCTATTTGCAATGTATTTAATTATACTTAGATTCAGAAATTATTATTTTTATTTTTCTCCACCCCGCCAAGGTGGCAAATAGATAGACTTTAAACATATTGATGAAAAATATAATTTATGTTCAATGATGTAATAATATTAATAAATAATTAGTTAAAAATCACAATTTAATGATCATCGGATTGTTTCAATTTACTCATAAGTGTAAAAGTCTTGGTGCATTTAAGTTTTTCAGTGTTACTATTACTTTAAAACAATTCAACATTTGTTATTTCTTCCATGTATATATATGACATGATATAACTACACATACAAATTTGAACGGTATATAATTATTAAATGACAATAACTTCAAAAGTATCGCCTAAGTTAAAAAGGTTAAGCGAATAACCTATTAAATTTAGTTGTATAATAACCACGGAGAGACAGAACTCCCCGTACCCAATATTAAATCAGGATATTATTTATAACACTATTTATACATACAAGGCGTTTCACGTCAGCTGTCCTCGAGCGATCCGCGAGCACTAAAACATGTACTTTTCAACTTGCGATTGCGGTATTATAAATAACTGAGAAAAAATAATGAAAACATAGGATCAACGTGTTTTTTCCTCAACTTTTCGGTGATGCAATCGGTTTTTTCAAAAAATGACGATTTAATCTAGAAAAAACACGAAATGTGTCATATCTCAAAAACGGTATTTTTAATATTTTTTTAACCATCGTCAATCGAAAGAGCAGGATTTTTGACGTCGGTATGGCGATTTTCAGAGAGTACTTTTTTCATTATAGCGATATATTAAATGACAAAGTTGGGCGCAACAACACAGCGGCAGCGGCGGCTCGACTCGCGCGATGGTATGCTATATATATCACCAAGCGAACATAGTTAGGTTGCGCTGTTTTGATTTGACGTTTCGATGGACGGTTGGATCGCATACTTTTTTTGTTAAGTGTATTTGTTAATAAAGTTGTTTTTATTGACACATAAGTTAAGAGGAATCGACAGATTGATAGTTTATCTTAGATGGAGCAGTATTTAAGCTGTGTATTATATTAATTGCTCGTTTTCAAGGTTCCATTAACTGGTAACCAAATATGTTATTATGCACGCAGAAGATAAAATGTGAGCTAATGATTTTACTTGCCGAGCGTTACTTCGCTGCAACGCTTATAAAGGATATTTTTTAGATAGTTTGTAATATCTTAATTCGATTTTTTTTGCGTAGGTAAGGCCTAACTTAGGGTGAAATTAAAGTACGTCGTCGTGTCTACTGAATTAAAAAATCGCATGCTTCTTGCTTGCTGGCTTCCTCGTCTCGGTGCTGGAATCTCTTGGGGTTGTCCAATCACAGCAGTATATTCAAGAATTTGTTAAACTTTTAAACTGATTTTCGAGAGACATACCCTGCTGTTTGAGATGGATCAAAGATTTGTACAAAGTGCAGATTTCAAATTTACAAATTGAAATCTCAAAATTCTGATTCCCGTCCTAAGAACGAAAAAGCAAAAATTGAAGCAACTTGCGATGAAAGCTATCATAAAGCTGGTGTCGCCGTCCTTGATCAAATCAAAGAAAAGTTTGCTCTTTCAAGTAGTAGAGATGAAAGAATTTTGTTACTCTGTCTCCGGAATTCTGAAGCCGTAATGACATAATAAGAGAATTTAACTGTACAGAACGAGAAGCAAGGCAAGCTACAACTTTATTGTCTGAAAACGGCATATTAACAGCTCCCAAAAAAAAAACCGAGGCAAAGTCCTTCCTCTCGAAACGGAAATATTAGTTAAAAATTTTTATGTACGTGATAATGTAAGTCGACTTATGCCTGGCTTTAAGGATTTTATTTCGGTAAAACAAGAGGATGGTAAAAAGATTCACGTACAAAAAAGATTATTACTTGGCGATTTAAATGATTTATTCCTGCAGTTTAAAAAAGAACACAAAAATTTCGAGATCGGTTTTACTAAATTTACTTTGCTTCGATCCGTCGACTGCATTCTAGCTGGAAGCAATGGAACGCATACGGTTTGTGTTTGCGTACACCATGAAAATGTTAAATTGATGTTGGAAGGGGCTGACGGATCCGACTTAACAAAACTTAGCAAATTACAATTAAACAACTACCATGATTGCATTGCAGCCCTAGTATGCGATAATCTGTCAGATGAATGCTACACGGGAGACTGTCTTGATTGCCTGAATACAGCTCAATTAAAAAATCATTTAATTCGAGTATTTAATGACAACGATATTTGTGAAGTAAAGTTCCAGAACTGGTTTCAAACTGATCAATGCAATATAGCATCACAAACGCTGAATACTCACGAATTCACTGCTTTACTCTGTGAAAAGTTAATAAAGTTAAAAACCCATGATCATTTCTCGAAAAAACAATCACAGTATTTTCAAAACCTCAAAAGTAACTTGGAAGATGGCCAATTCATCGCGTGTTGTGATTTCGCGAAGAACTACGCGTTCGTTGTGCAAAACTCGACCCAATCGTTTTATTAGAACAACAATCAGGCAACTGTATTTACGATAGTTATTTATTGTAAAGAAGGAGATGAAGTAAAACATAAAAGTATTGCCATTATTTCCGATAATTTAGCACATGATACGATAGCCGTGTATGAGTATAAAAAATTTTTGTTAATAATTAAAAAAAAAACTTTAATCCAAAAAAAACTGTTCATTTCACCGTTGGAGCTGGCCAACATTTTAAAAACAAAAGTAATTCCCAAAATCTTCTATACCACGAAACAGATTTTGGTATAGCAGCTGAATGGCATTTCTTTGCCACTGCAAATGGCAAAGGTGCTTGTAATGGCGTTGGAGCAAACGTAAAACGAGGCGCGAGAAGAGTAAGTTTGCAATTGACGTCGAAAAAGCACATTATCTCTGCTGAAGCTTTATACGATTGGGCAAAAAGTCACTGCAAAGAAACTGAACTTTTTTTAGTGCGAAATCAGGTTACGAAGCAACTTCATTATTTTTAAAAAGTAGGTTTGAAAATTGCAAAGCTATCCCAGGGATATTAAATTATCACGCAATCATTCCCATTAATAACAAATATTTTATGCTTAAACATACATCTTTAGCCACAAAATACCAAAATTTTCCTAAAGTGAAGATAGAAAATCCTAAAGCGACGAGTATTGAGAAGAAAAAATGTATATTACCGAAGAAAAAAACCAAGTGACTATTGTAAACATTATGTGAAAAATAAAATTACAGAGTTATCGAACGGTGTAAATAATTTATTGCAATGTAATTATGAGCGATGTAAATAGTTGACTTTATCTCTCTGTCAGTTTTGGATTAATAAATCCATTTTCAATACTTTTGTTTTGTTAAATTCGATTTTGGTTTATTCTTTTTTAATGGCAACTCATTAAAATAACATAATTATTTATCAAATTATTTATTTTGCTGTGTATTAAAAATCGATTCAAAACAGCGCAACCTAACCATGTTCGCTTGGCGATATATATAGCATACCATCGCGCGAGTCGAGCAGCCGGTGCCACTGTGTCGTTGCGCCCAACTTTGTCATTTAATATATCGCTAAAATGAAAAAAGTACTCTCTGAAAATCGCCATACCGGCGTCAAAAATCTTGCTATTTTGATTGGCAATGGTTAAAAAAATATTAAAAATGCCGTTTTTGAGATATGACACATTTCGGGTTTTTTCTAGATTAAATCGTCATTTTTTCGAAAAACCGATTGCATTACCAAAAAGCTGAGGAAAAAACACGTCGATCCTATGTTTTTATTATTTTTTCTCAGTTATTTATAATACCACACTCGCGAGTTAAAAAGTAAATGTTATGGTGACCGCGGATCGCGCTAGGACAGTTGACATGAAATGCCTTATGTACATGTTTGATATATATTATCAATTTCTATATTTTTTAAATGTATCAATGATTTATGTGTATTTTTATATATGTTTTTTCAATTTAAAGAACCCGTCCGTCTCTTACCTATTCTTTTGACGTACACATGTTGTATATAAATAATTGATGTTGTATTTTAGTTTTATACATTGATAAATAAAAATTTAAGTTGATAATTGCAGCTTAAAATACGAATGATGATAAAATTAACCAAACTTTTTAGAAAAAGGTACAATAATTTTTTTACAACATGTATACTAAGCTATTATATTGTTGTAAATTTTGTTAGAAAAAGTAGAGATTTTTTATCCTGAAAAATTCAAAATTTAATTTTCTTAACAACAAAGTATCATTACAAAAAAAGAATACATCATGTCATGTATACTTTTTAAATGATGGAATATTCTCAAGTACAATAATTTTTTATTCATTGCCATAAATATTGCCGAGTTATCTATAAAAATTATTGAGTAAAGTCAATTATTTATGTAATTGCCTCTTTTCAAACAATATTTTCTATTTCTGTATTTGCTTCTCTTTGTACTTGAATAAATTAATTATTTTCATTTTTGCATCTTGATAAAAACATGTATAATTGACCATGAAAAAATTAATGTTGTTTTAAGTACAAACCTACATTATCGAAATTTTTACCTTCAGATTTATTTATTGTCATAGCAAAAGCTACAGAGGTTGGAAATCGTTTACAATACAAAATAAAAGGTAATGTTGAGGTGTTTCCTATGACTTAAGTTGTTCTTGGAATGAGGACTCTATTTCCAATTTTTTCCAGTTATTATTTCTCCTTCTGTATTATACTGCAATAATTTCGTAATTCGTAAGCGTGTTCCATTTCAAAGTCTACCTAATATCCTTTAATTTTTGATTAACATCACTATTGTATTTATTTTTAGAGTTACGTCATGAGGTGATAGTCCTTAACCAATATTGTTCAATATTTTTACCAAAAAATTTAAATAAATATTATTATCTGATTTATTTACTACTTTGTAAGTTGCGTCATCTACACTATAGTAAGTTTTAATTCCTCCAGGTAATTAAAAAAAAATTTTATTATTTAAATAACAGGTGTACTTGTTATGTGATGTTAGTATGACACTATTTATTGAGAAATCATAGATATCAGAAAATATTTAAAAACGCATTATTTAATATCCAATTTTGAAGAATATTAAGTGTTTTTATTTCCCTTTGCCGAATTTATAGTAATAATAATTTTGAAAATCTTGTATCGTTAGAACGAATATTGTTTTCTAGTTATAGCATCACAAACGCTGAATACTCACGAATTCACTGCTTTACTCTGTGAAAAGTTAATAAAGTTGAAAACCCATGATCATTTCTCGAAAAAACAATCACAGTATTTTCAAAACCTCAAAAGTAACTTGGAAGATGGCCAATTTATCGTGTGTTGTGATTTCGAGGAAAACTACGCGTTCGTTGTGCAAAACTCGACCCAGTCGTTTCATTGGAACAACAATCAGGCAACTGTANATTTCAATATTGAAGTTTAAATTTGTAATAAAATTAACTAGTTGTCAGGAATATATTAAATAATGTCTTAGTCACAATGGTAAGTTATTACTTGTAACGTTTTCACGGAGTTCGTAGACGAATCAACTGAAAAAAAGCTTCATTTTTGTGCTAAATACAAAGTATGAAAGCTAAATAATGGATGATCCAAAGAAAATTTAAATTTTCTACCGTAACAATTAGATCATTTAAAGTATCTAGTTAATCAACCAAATTTATTTAAAAAATAACTATTTCATCAGAAAAAGAGAATTGTCGCTTAACTACACTGATTCTCATAACTAATCAAGCTTACATTTGGTGATATTATTTGCAACTCAAGAAAACAAAAAGATGACAGACAATTAAAACATAACTTTATTTTTCATTTTTTTTAAACTGTGTGTCATAAGACGCAATAAAAAAGGTACTGATTCAAGTGTTGTTTAATGAAACTACTACTAACAATAAATCGTGTAACACAGCTGTAATAGTATCACCATAATCTGATCGACAAGATAGGAAACTCTAAATATTTCCCGGAGTACCCTAAATGTGCTGAATAATAAGCTAAAAACCTAAGCCTCATTTAATTCAGCGATTTGGGTAGTTCTTAATCATTCATCAGTAATCAATTTTTTAAGTAGTATTGAAATAAAAAATTGTTCAATAAAAACAATTGTTTAAGTAACTTTTACATCGCTTTTCCTGTTTTCTTACGTATTTTCGTAATAAATAATTTTTTATTTAGAGAGTTACTTCGTTATTAAATACCTTTACAATGAAGTGTTTAGATTTCATCAACACATAAAAAAAACAGATTATGATAAAAGCTAGTTGAATAAATATCACATATTGGATTTTCGATGCGTTGATTACAAAGTGTTGTATTTACAAATTTTGTTGGAAAAAATAATTTTATTTATTTGGTAAGCTTTAAAAAGAAACTTCAGAAATTGCTGAATAGTATACGATTAAGTTAAAAACAGCATCTAATGGTAGTACTGTTATACTTTTGTATTTATTCAAAGCAAAACTATCGTTTTGGCCGTTTAGACAACGTCCCGGCCTTTATCAAGTACCAAAAGCTATGAGAAGTAAAAAATATTTTTTGCAATAAAAATTTCAATGATACACATAAAAAGTTAAGTTTTGTGTATGACATACCTCTGACTCTTACGAAAGGAATGTAAAATTGTAATGTAGTCGGAGTTTTATGTTAAGCTGCTTTTAAACTCTGCACATATACAAGTGATATAAGTACACATACGCAATACGATTAAATTAGAATTGCAAGCAGTTCCTAGTGAGAAGCATATAAACAGTAGATACATTCCCAACACTATAAATGGAACAAGCCCGCTAAATCGTGTCAATCAACTAAATCCTCTTTCCTAATTGACTTAGTAAGAGATTTGTAACAATTTTTAAATTGTTAAAGTAGTGTATACTTGTCATTTCGAAAAAAAGCGTTATTTATAATTTTATTCTGTGTAAAATTTTTGTCCTATCAAAGTGTAAATTATGTGCGAGTATAATGTTATGTTGTGATGGTATATATCTATTCTTTTTGTTTTTATGTTCCTTTGATGTTCTAGAATTCCTTATTTTAGAGCTCCTAATGTTTGACTGACGTAATAGCAGTTCCAGTTTGTACATGGTATATGGTAAACGACGTTTTCTTTATTTAGTGACTCAGTGATATCCTTACAAAAAAAGATTAAATTCAGCTTATCAATTCAATTGTATACGAGACTAATGTGAAGCTTTTAAAAATAATGTCTTATATGGCTAGGCAAATGAGAAATACACGGTGATTATAAGTTAATAATTAGCATGCTCATCTTTTGCAATTGTTAATTATATTCCTGTTTTGTAAAGCATTTATTTTTTTATTCAGAAATTTATTAATCACTAGTAGTTAGTTAGTTAAAATTTATTAACCAGTTTTATATTATCGTCATGTAATTGAGTGTCTGCTAACGTAATTAAATAGTCTACTGGTGTGTAAATGATACCTATTTAATATTGTATTGAATGGTGCGAGAGAATATTTAAATATAGCTAAGAGTGTGTTGATTTTTGTTACCAATCAGTTAGTACTTTATTATTTTGTTGAATGATAATCCCCAAATCCAAAAAACTAATGCTGTTATTATAACATGATTTAAGCGTTAATTGTAATTCAGGGCAACAGCTATTAAAAATTCTTTTAGTATAACTAATATATTTCGTAGGTACACAAATAAGAACATGATCTACATGCTGTACAAACAGTGGAACATTAAAACATAATTTCCTTGAGCTTATTACACCTCTAGTTAAAGTGTAACTAGGAGAAACAGAAACATATTTTAATTCATTTGTTATATTATAACTCTTTTTCATGTGTAACTCTTACAGCGGAATATTATTTATCAAAAAATTAGAAGGAAATTTAGCAAAAGTATAAGTGGGTTAGGTGAATTTAATGTCGAGACAATAATACGGATAGGAATTCTTTTTTTAAATATTTTTGTCTCCATACTTTAACTGTTTTAACAATTTGGTCTTGGCTTGTTAAACATGCAACTCTGGGATTACTAATTTCTCACATGCTTATTTCCAACTGTGATACAATGGTTTGGAAGCCACGTAAAGTAACTGATTGACTTTAAATCCAAACCAATTTTTTACTATAACAATCACAATAGCAATGACGTAGTTAACACAGCAATGCAAGGCCAAATAGGACCTTCTATGGGTATAAAAGAAAGAAGAAAAAAATAAAAATAAGTATATAAAAAAAAAAATTTCTTTAGTTTTTTTTTTTAACAGTAAGGCATGTTCAGAAAAAAAAAAAATGTAGTGATTTGCCTTTTTAAACTAAATTTATATTATTTCTTAACTATTTTTGCTTATAATATGATGAGTTATGATTTGGTCTGTTTGCAAATATTTTTGATTTTTTATCGATAGTGATATACAAACTTAAAAACGGTGATATTTGTAAAATGTAGTTACAATAGAAAACATTTAAGACGGTTTAAACATTGGTCTTATCTTTTAATAAGAAGTTATGTAAATTGTCGATACCTTATCAAAAACAAATCAATAAATTTTTTTAAGTGTTTATATATATATTTTGAGCACTAAGCACTTAGTAGAATACAAATTTTAATATGAAACCTTGTAGAATTTTAAGTAACAATAGCAATAATTTCTAATGTTAATGACCTTTAAGAAAGTTTTCAAAGAAAAAAAAAACGGAAGTAATTTCATGGTTTAAATAATTAGGATCAATACATAAACAGTTGTATAAATTGATGATATGACAGTCCATACCCTTAAGATAATTTTTTTATTTTGAAAAATAAGAAAATAATTTAACGTTCTGTATAAATAAGGTGTTTCTAACACTCCTGAATTATCTATGAAAAAAAATTTTTTTTTTTCGCAAAAAATGTGTCACTTGATGTATAAAAGTTTAAATGATGACCAAAAAAAATATTTTGAATAAAAAATTTTTTTTTGGTCATTATTCA
>NW_019379776.1:161825-226162 GCF_000648655.2 Copidosoma floridanum | reverse complement strand
TTTACGTAGAATACGATAAAAATATTTAAAAAATTTCTTAGGTTAAGATTTCTTCTTTTTTTAAGATTTTAATTTTTAAAACCAATTTTTCAGAAAGTATGACAGTTGTTTTTTTAATTTATTTTTTCCTAAAGTTAGCTTAGAATGTGTATCTTTAAAAAATTTTTGTCTTATGATGGAAGTAGAAAGATTGTAAGCGCTAGAGGGCGCTGAATGTTGAAAAACAGTTTTTTCATCATATCTTATTCCATAAGATGAAAAATTATGTGTAAGGAACGAATTTTTACTCAACTACAGGATTTGCGTACGACCTTTCTGTCAAATTTGTTAAATTCAAAATGGCAGATCCAATATGGCGGCCAATATTTTTAAAGTGGTCGAATTTTTCAAATTAAAATATACTACCATATTCTACGTAAAATTTTAAGTAGCAAACGTCTTCTGTAAATATTTTGGAAATGGCGTAGATTTTAAGAAAAAAATTAATAAAAATTCGAAAATTTTTTTCGCCGGATTAACTGGAATAATATTTATAAAATCTTGCTATTGTATAACTCTGAGGTATTTCAAAGTTACTACGGTGGCCAATCACGGATCAAGTTACAGATTGAGTAAATTTAAAATAGTGGATCCGAAGTGGCGGTCCACACTTATAATATTTAAAAATTTTTTTAGAAGTAAATTTTGTTTAACTGTTGTCATCATAAATTTTTTGTACATTTTATGTCAAGAATGATGAAAAACTCATACTTATATTACAATTGTTGAAAATCTTCATAAGTAGAAGATAGCGAATATGTCTTCGCTCTAATCTTTCTGTTTTTTAAAGGAATTAAGCAATGTTTTGTCTGAATGTTTTGTATCCTAGAGCTAATATTAAATCTTTTTTGCAGTTTTTTCTAATTAAGATCAAATGATTTAGAATCACAGTATTTAAAGTCAATACTTGGCAAACACGGTCAGTTGTCTCAAGCCATTTGTATAAATACCCAGACCCACCCGGTAAACATGGTGATGATACATTAACGTGCCATTGCTTTGAATATTAGTAAAAGCAGTATAGTAACTTTCTTTAGAGCACAGTTCCACGTTACGCAATAGAGCTCCGCAATAGACTGTCCGCAACGAAAAGAGCCAATCGCAGCTTTTGCGGAGTCTTACATATTTCATGTGTTATTATGGTTCTAGTATAGGTCTATTAATCACAGCTATGGTAAATTAAAGTAAACAAAATAAAATACTTTCGAAACTTTATGCAAAATACAACTAACTACCCTAGCATTACATCATAAGAAAAAACTCATTTATAAATGAACAACAACAAACAAAATATAATGCTAGACCATATATTTCGGACAACTTTAATTTACTATGGCGACATATACAGAAAAAATCCATGCGCAACTAATTTGACCATGAGTACAAGGAAACAATACGTGGTACTTCCTTCTCTCTTGCTCCTACGAGCTCTAATATGTTGCGCAGCGGTCTATCCTGCACATATGAACATAGCAAACTTGCCCATCCAAAATAAAGGAATCTGCAATACCCTTGATTGAAATGTTATTCCAGTTAATCCGGCGAAAAAATTTTTCGAAAGTTTATTAATTTTTTTTTCGAAATCAACGCCATTTCCAAAAATTTTGCAAAAGACGTTTGCAACTTCAAATTCTACGTATAATATGGTAGTATTTTTTAATTTGCAAAAATCTACCATTTTAAGAATATTGACCGCCATATTGGATCCGCCATTTTGAATTCAACAAATTTGACAGAAAGATCGCATGCAAATCCTGTAGTTGAGTAAAAATTTGTTCCTTACACATATTTTTTTGTCTTATGGAATAAGATATAGTAAAAAACTGTGTTTTTCAACATTTAGCGTCCTCTAGCTCTTACACCGTTTCTACTTCCATTCTAAGACAAAATTTTTTTCAAAGTACACATTCCAAGCTAACGTTAGGAAAAAAAAGTTTAAAAAAAATCGTCATACTTTCTAAAAAATTGATTTTAAAAATTAAAACCTTGAAAACGGAAGGAATCCTAACCTAAAAATTTTTAAAAATATTTTCATCGTATTCTACGAGAAAAATGCTAACAAAAAGCTATTTTTTCCATCCATATAGATTTGTCGACAAAATAAAGAATTTTTTCTTTTAATGAAAAACTGCAAATTTGTGACAGTCACTGACGGCAGAGGTAATGGTCAAAATATCTGAAAAAATTGCAGTAACGTTTTCTCATGGAGTACTTTCGATCGCCAGAGTTTGAAAAAAAAAATTTTTTTGTCTTATTTCACGTGGAATGCCCCATGTATACATATCGATACGTGCTGTTTACCTGAAGAGCTCTACGACCCTTGTTTTCTTATTCTGCTGCTGATTTTTTCATCTTCAATATTTTTTGTTTCTATCCAACTATTCGAATATCATGTAATAAGTAATGGTTTCATCAACTACCACATGAAAATAGAATCGTTTTTAATAAAAATAAATCTATTTCCATAAGATCCAATACTTTCAGGCTGGAAAATTTGGTACTGAGCTCCGGTACTGGCAGCGACACCTCAAACGTGCTCTTAGTGAATACTATAATCACTAAAGCATTAAAAAAATTATGTTACTTGGAAGATCCATTGCAGGACTGACTGTGTCATATTTTAGGTGTACTGATGGACTCTATATAAGTTAAGAGGTTGTACTAAAATACTATGTGTATTGAAAATCAACACTGGACGTTCAGTTGTCTTTAGTGGTGCAGATGACTTACCACTGATCTAGTCAAGAGTTCTTCGATAAATTTATACGAGAGCTGCACATGCAAAACATCAAATTCTTTAGTTTTTTTTCAGTATAGATAAACATGAGAAAAAAGCTGACAATTTACTGGAACAACAAGTGCACTAACCACTCACGACTTACTGGCCTCATTCTTAATTACAATACTAACTGTAATGAGAACCAGCCTTTTAAATGCGGTTACAAAAGAAAGTGATAATTATTCTTAAAGCAAAGTTTTTTTTCTCCAATGAATCATGGGCAATAATCCCTTGAGTCTAGTGCGAAGTGAGCCTTGTAGCATCACTTTTAAGCCCACAGACTGAAAGTACAGAAGCGAATAATGGTTTGGGCTGCAGTCTTGGCAACTGCGTTTTACACTATTGTCAGATATTAACCTTCATCTAGACAATTTAAGCAGAAGTATTCCATTTAAAAAATCTAGAACACGACGCTATATTTAATGATTGAAACTGATACGTAAACAACGAAATATATACAGTCAATTGATTGTCGGCTCAAGATTGTAATTTGTCGGTATTTTAATGTTTTTTATTTGACTGATTACACACACAACATTTACTCTGGAATAGTACCAAGTTTGATAGATGGTGTGAACTTGCCAGCCACTTATAAGTTATGGTCAGGTACTTAGCAAGTACTCGTATAGCCTACGTCGAGGCACCTGCGACAGTGACTCCGATTCTTGAAAAGAGGGACCACATAAGGCTAGGCTGGGTAAACTGCAAGATACGGCCAAAGTCCAGAGCTGAACGCTGCTTCAGGTGCCTGCACTGAGAAAAGTAGTGTTAAAAAAAGTATTATAACTATACTAAAAATTACGATATTTTTAGGAAAGTTCAGACATACGTTTAAAATAACTTTGATTATATTTTAAATAAATTGTATTATGCAGTAGTCCTACAAAAATTATTGCACGGCATGATAAAAATTACTATGTCTAACATTGTGATAGTATAATTTTTACTACACAACACAGTATATTTTATTGTAATCGTTCAAAATGTCCCTCACTCTAAAGTAGAATTTGCTATGTGTAATAGTAAAATTATTTATTCCACGGCATTGCTATTCAGTATGGTAAAAATTACTATGTTCGAAAGTAGTTTTGTACGATGTCTATAGGTATATATGCCTATTGAATTCCAAATTTTAGGTTATACAAATGTAATCATTACGAGAAACATATTTTTTGATTTATTAGGGTTAAAAATTGATACATGCCGACAATTAATTTTGAATCGACTAATTATCCGTTGTTAACACCGTGGTCCACAGGAAACCCTTTGATTTTTACCTGTATTCTGTGTATATATATTTACGCCTATATATGTAAATAATAAATAATAATCTTTATTACATGAAGATTATCAATATATAAATAATAATTTTTTGTTCATACATACAACATACATATTCTATGGGCTTTATATATGTAAAATATATGTATATAATATACTTTTCTTCTTTAACTTCAACGTAACAACTCTTTCTGAGTAGAGTAACAATTACTATGTCGAGTAGCAAATTTGAATATAATCTGGTTTTACTATGTAGCATAGTAATTTTTATGATATGGCGAGTATGTCTCAGCTTTCCTATAAAGTATGGTAATTTTTATTATAGTTCTAACACTTTTTCTAACACCACTTTTCTCAGTGTTGGCTTTGGCTACATTGCGAGTCAGTGTGGCGGACCTGACGGGACCGGGGCGTGCTGAAGACGCGGTGAAAGCGTGCTGGGTGTCATGCGCCTCAGGGGTCTGCAGAAGCAGCTCAGCGGAAATGGCAGTGATCAAGCAGGTAAACCTTGATAGGACCGTACTTGCGCACGATCTGCTAAACCAGTTTTTCCGTACCTAGAGTGTGGACTTGCTCTTTAGAAATAAGTCGTCCCACACGTTACCGGGTCGCGGCTTTTACTGCGACAGGACTAGATGCACGGCCATTCTGAACCACAACGGCAAGTTTTTTGTATCTGGCACCAGAAGTGGAGATGGGTTCACGTGGATCAGGTGTGAGCGTGTATTTTATGTAAGTTACTACGTATTCCCTTACATTTTGATTGGCATCTTTAAGTGGCGGCTTGACGCACTTGAGGATGCTGTTCGCGTATGAGGGGAGATTGGCAACGTAGTCCTGGCTGGCAACTTCAACTCCAAGGCCATCGCTTTGACGGAGCCAAGAATCGACATTAGAAGGCGGGAGATGCTAAAGATAGCCGCAAAGCTAAATATCACCGTTATGAACTCTGGTAGTTTAGCAACTTTTAAAACCAACCCGGAAATAGAGGCACGATCATCGACCTTACACTGGCGTCATTTTTAAATGGCGGCGTGGGTGTCTGACTAGCAGTTTTCGGAGGACTACACGGCTAGTTACTACCAGTATGTTAGCTTTATGGTAAACGTGGGCCATAGTTCAAGCTTGCGAGAAGCACCTTGAAGGCACGCCACCGGGTGGAACGTGGCGAAGCTTAATCAAGATTCGTTGCAGAAGGCCATGGTGAGCGCACCCCCTGTTGCCGATTTAAACAAGAACACTAATCAAGCGGAGGTCAGAACTCTCATAAGCAGCACCATGAGATTTTTCAAAGAGTGGCGTGACGCGTGTATGCCCAAAAGAACCACCAGGCGGGGCCAGCGTTCGTGGTATTGGTAGACCAAAGGAATTTCCAACCTGCCCGGGGAGGCGCAGCGCCTACACCGTCTTGCGCAGCGACACAGAAATCGTGAAAACGTGCAGGTGTCTGTCACCGCTTACAGGGAAGCAAAAAGTGTCTTGGTACGGGCGATCAAAGTAAGCAAGAACCAATGCTGGCACGAGCTTATCGCTGAGGTGGATGGAGATACATGGGACCTGGGTTACCGGATCGCGCTAAAAAGACAACGCTGATCGGACCAGGTGGCGCCAATGAAGCCTTCCTTCTTGGAGAGGGTGGTTTCTTATCTTTTTCCAGAGCATCTTGAGAGGAGGTGGAAGGACATAAGTGTAGACAAGGTGCCTCTCTTCACTTTCAACGAATTGAGGTTGGTTGCTTCGAAGACGCCAGGCCGCAATGCCTCGGATCCAGACGGGGTACCGTCTAAAGTCTTCAAGATCATAACTGCAGAAAAGCCACGTGTGTTGCTTTACATGTTTAATGAGTCGCTGGGCGTCAGACTGTTCAACAAACAGTAGAATATTCAAAGGCTAGTCTTTTTGGACAAGGGTAAACCATTTCGTTTGGTTTCATCGTTGCTCTAACCTTTAGACACGCTGGATGATTCCGAAAAACTGCTCAAGGGGCTGATACGAACTCGTTTAAGAGAGATAGTCAGTTTTTCGGAAAGTCAGTAACGGTTTCGAAGGGGACGTTTGACGGTCATGGCTGTGGCCGAGGTTCTTGAGTCAGTGAGGGAAGCATGGAAGCCCTCACGTAAAACGAGGAGTGCCTGTGTCCTGGTGACTCTCGACTAAAGAAATGCCTGTTACTCAGCTAAATGGTCCGATATAAAAAGGGCCTCAAGGCGCCAGAATGTACCAGACTACTTTAGAAAGATACTAGACAGCTATCTCCACGATCGAGTATTCCGGTACAACACAGAGGACGGACCAAAAGAGAGGCGTCTGACGTCCGGAGTCACACAGGGATCTACCCTTGGCCCCGACCTATGGTATCTGGTCCATGATGAACTCCTGTGCCTTGAAATACTTCCGCCTTGCTGATGGCATAGCACTGCACGTCACAGCAAGATCCCGAGAGGAGGTTGAGCACAAAATTCGGTGGGTAGTCGTGATAGTGTCAGGGTGGCTTCAGGATCATGGTTTCGAACTAGCGATCGACAAGACAGAGATGGTCGTCCTTACCAGGCAAAGATGGTTCTGAGAGAACGTTGCGGGTGAGGCAATGTGCGCAAGTCCAATTATGCGCTACCTGGAAGTATGGATCGACTCACGGCTCACCATCAGGGAGCACATCAAGAGAGCAGCCATTAAAGCTGTTAAGATTGCGGGAGCGCTTATACGGTTAATGCCGAAAGTTGGAGGCTAGAAAGAGGCCAAAATACGGCTTTTGGCGTCAGTCTTCAACTGAATACTGCTCTACGGCACGGAGGTGTGGGCGTATGCACTAGCAAGACAGGACGTACAAGAGCGCCTTACTTCGGTGCAGCGCATCACTTCTCTGAGAATCGCTTGCACCTACCGCTCGGTCTCCTCCGCTGCCGTTATGATGATAGTTAGAACGATAGCCGTCGTGTTACTTACGCTGGAGTGGCGAAGAAAATTGCTCAGCTCCAGCGGCCAAAGTGATGGCGACACGTGGGAGAAAACGTTGACGATGTGGCAACAGGAGTGAGATCAGGCTGGGATGGGTAGATAGACGTACCGTCTAATATCAAACCTGTGACCGTGGGTGGAGAGAGTACACGGAGAGGTGAGCTTTTACCCTACCCAATTTCTCTCCAGGCAGGGTCAGTTCAACGCCTATCTCCATTGCATGGTGGTGATAGCATTCCCTAGATGCGCTTACTGCCCCGTGTTGAATGATACAGTCGAACACACGTTTTTCATGTGCGAGAGATGGCACCGTGAGTCTCAGCAGCTGGTAGATATGCTCGGCGCAGCACCCTATCTCTGAGACTTGATACCGAAGAGAGGTAGAGCCTAACAGAGAATCTATCAAAAATTTATATGGATAATCTATGTGTACATACGCTTAAAAAGTTGTAAGAAGTCGAGTGCCTATATCATACATTTTTTTTATAAGGGTGAGCGCGCATCCTATTTTTGTGGCACTTGACACTTTAGAAAGGGACAGTAAAAAGGATATTTGAATCAAAGAAAGTAGAAATTGGTGTATTGTCTAAGTCCTGACAAGACATCTACAATCTATGTGGATGTCTGTATGGATTTTGTTTCAAAACGCCATATGGAAATCCACTTGGATTTTTCGTATGAAATTCCATACAGATCTTTTTAAGAGGGAAGGCTGTGGATTGCTTCATTGAGTCTGTTGTCCATCGAAAAAAAAAAAAAAAAAAAGAGAGAGCCATCACGCAGGATGCGAGAACCGCTGATTAGGTCTTGTAAGGCAAAAAGGCTTTGACAGTAGGTGAAGTTTAACGTGAACACAGGCTGCGCTGAGTACATTTACTTAACAGCAAGGGAAAGTACAAGCATATAGTGGCGACTGTAAAAAGTGCAGCCTACTAAGAAGCTCTCGACACGGATCCCAATCTTCAGGGACCCTGAGTCCTTTTTAGGACTCGAGGGGACTGGCACCCTTAGCAGCTGGTAGCGAGCTTGATTGCTAATGTTGTGAGATATAATGATCTTCCTGGTGGCTCCACCCTGAAGTGATGCTAACGCGGCGGTGGAGGGAAACTAAAGCCATGCGTCATGGGGGGAAGAGTTTAGTGGGTATAAGTGGGCTAACAGAAGAATTTCTACTAAGTCCCATACTACTACTATCCCTGTGGTAACCCTCAATAACGCTGCCAGTACCTAAAAATTTCTGATAAGTACCGTTAGGGTGGCTGTTTATAACCAGTTTAGTACCTGGAAAGTGCCACCTAAGTATTCACCAGATACTTACTAAGTGCCTATTTACCCAGTTACTTATGTGCCAAGTACCAACCAAGTATCTGCCTAGCATCTTAGAAGTACCATGCCTTACGCTTACTACTCGTTGGGTTAACATTTAATTTTACGTAAGTAAATTCTTTTCAAGCATTCGTCAGATATTTTGTTAGCTATCAAAAAGTGCTATTAATTTTTTACCAAGTGCCTATGAATTTCCTGACAAGTTTTTCTTGTACCAATGAAGTGCCCACTTAGGTCTCGCAATGTCGTGGGTTTGTAGTTACATACAATTTCTGTTGAAATGTCACTTAACTTTCTCTTAATATAAGTACTGATAAAGTGTAGCTAGATACTTTTCAAAGTTTCTGTAATCTACTACCTCTAAAACTAACCAACACTTGTTAAATTAAGTTAAGTTGGCCTGTAAGTTAGCACTTGTTAAATTCATAAGTCACTATGATTGCTTACTTACACCAGGAAGACGACTTTTATCTTGTGGCTAAGTGGATAACGTTACGAAGTATTAAGCACACATTTAGAGCTTAAAATTTAAATGTACCTTTAACCACTTCCAACTTTTTGTATATTTGACGAAATAAAAATTTTTCGTTGTCAAAGGTACCAATGCTTACTCATTATAAGATCAGTAGAATAAAACACAGTGTATGAGCTAGTGAAATTCTACTGACAAGAGTGTCACTACCCATTCTGAGAAAGCAACACGTATCAGTAACTTGACATGAAAAACACATATCAGCATTTATCCATTAATGTTGTGCTTTGCGGAATCAAGAGCAACCAGAAAAGATTTCTAAATGAACCAAAATTGTGCAATCTTAAAATGAAAGGCTTTTTTAAAAATATTTTTTGATTCAAGATTTCTTGCTTTACACGATGTGGATCACTATTATAGTATTTTTAAATGACTTGGTTTTTGTTTGAATTAAGATTAATTAATATAATCAAACAGTATTTATTAAAAAACTGACTTGTGATGCTTATTTCTCTATAACCGAGAACAGTTACACTACTTGCAAAAGTAATATATTGTAAAAATTAAAATTTTGTTAATGTTTGTAAAACTGTTTATAATAATTTGGCCATGTTACATATAACATGGAGGTGGGTGAAAAATAGTTAATAAATACACCACCGAAGTTATAGAACAACATAAAATAATTCTTGTATAACAGATAAAAAAAAATTTCATACAGAAAAAATTTAAGGTACATCAGTAAACTTCTACCTGAACATATCCTGAAGCTGGATGTCTAATGGCCCATATATACAGTATTCTTTCAAAAATTATTTGAACAGTTGATTGTTGAAAAATAGAAATAAGGGGTGACATTCGTGGTATATCTATATGAATTTGTCTATATGTATCTTGAAATCCTTCGTCTCTTTCTGTGTCGTAGTACTGTTTTACTAAGTTCCAATAGTCTAAGCGTTTTCGTTCCAGTACATGTTGCCTACGTTTAAAACTTGCTGGTAGGTACTCCTAAAATATTTTTAAATATAACTAGTGATTACCTACCTTATAATGTCAGAAGTTTATTTAACTTACAGATAACAGCCTCCATGTAATTGAACGTAACTTTGCAGGTATACCAGACCATGATAACTGTCTTAAATCATCAAGATTGAGTAATGACGTTTCTACGAGTGCTTTAAATTTATCAATTTTACTTTCTCCATCTAAAGAAAAAAAAAATTTTTGACAGTGCTTATACTTAAAAAGTTCGATAAAATCAATGATGAATAATTGAAATATTGATAAAATAGATTTTTTAACAAAATAGTCAATCTTCACTTTATTTTAGAAAACGTTACGGCCGTTTCGATATTTCAGTATCTTTTCCAGACGTATATGTAGTAAGACGTACACAGCGCTTGTATTCTAAATATACACACTTATAATCACAGTTTAACAAAAATTAAGAAATTACGTACAAAAACGTACGTAGTCACCACAAGTATATTCAGTACAGTACATGTTTAGTAAAGGTAAACTATGAAGATTAAATATATCATTTAATAAAATGTCCGGATTATTTGATTTATTAATCTTTAATATAATGTAATAATTAAGTTATTTAATAACCAGCGTAGATAGACAATTGGATATAATAATTAGAACGAGAAAACAATCAAAAAATTAATTCGTTGATTAAACACTACACAGAATGAACGATAAACTAGAATACAGTGTTTTTCATAAATCTACCCAGTCAGACACAACTATACATAATTATTATATCCATGCATATCCACATAAAATGTCTGCCTACTACAATTACATCTATGGACTTCCTTCCATACCTTTAAACACTGAAAATTATAGTAAAGAATTGAACGTTATCGAACAAATAGCATACAATAATGGCTACAATTCTACCGTTATTAATAATATAGTTAAAATTTTTCTTGCCCCTAAGCAAAGAAAATTTTTTTGTTATCACGTACAATGGAGAACTAATTCAAAAAATAAAAAAGCTTTAAAAAAAAATTTTTTTTCATCAGCTATTCTGACGAGCGCAAGCGGTGCGTTTAACATTGCTCTACATATATAGAATATTGTCATTTGCATACTAAAAATACCACCTCAGATTTTATTGTAATATTCATCACTTACCCAGCAATGAGGATACCCTTATTTTACATGGCTTCCGAACTATCGGACCACAATTAGAAAAACATACGAAAGAAATTAGTTTCTCAGAGGTACGAGCTAAGTGAGTAAAAGCCAAATCTCGAATTTGGGAGCATGAGCTACCAAGCCCTAAGCTACAATAATTGTAGCTTAAGCCACTGTTCTACCGTGGCTGCTATGCGAACTATTTAATTGAGTGTGAACGTATTTATATTAAAAATTTCAAAACTCTATACACAAGTAATAAAACTAATAAATTGAACTTATTAACAGCATCAGAGATTGACAAATTGAAAAATTCAGATATTTCACTGAATGATATAATAAACCTTGATTGTTTACTTTTACTTAATATGTATTGTATTAAAACTACTTATTATGGCTATGTACGTTTTCATATGTTATTTTTCCGTTGCTGTTGAGCTGTGGTTATAAATATGTATATTTATAATATAAGCACTGTGCATTACTTAGGTTAGACGTACACACATGTCTAAAGATAATGTGATACCGAAACGGCCGTAATGTTTTCAAAAACGATTAAAGTGAAGATCAGTTATTTTATTAAAAAGTCCATTTATTCAATCAACCTGGTATGGATCTTTATCAAGTGACGACCAATACTATTATTTAACTGAAAAATTGTTTTAAAGAGGTAACAAAAGTATTATTTACCTTGCCCCTTTGACGGTATAAAAAATTTTCCACTTGTGTTGGGTTGCCGTAAAGGTTGAGGCCTTCCAGGATATTGCACGTAACGATGGTGACATACGTTTGGTAATGTTATAGTTTTATTCACTTTATCGATACTCAAATTTTGTTTCAGAATATTCGTACTCAAGTTTGTACTATTTGTGTAATGAGGTTGAGCAGCTGGTTTTTGTAGCACTTCTGTTTTCTTTTCTTTATAAGCTGTTCCATAATGATTATTTTCTCTGTTAGTAGTTTGGGGTGATGCATCTATTGTGCTTGAACGATGGTGATTAATCACATTCAAGGCTGCTGACTCACTAACTTTCTTAGATATTTTAATGTCTGAAACCAAACAAAACTCATCATCTCCTAAGTCCCAGGCATCATTAATACTTTCTTGAAAATCTTGAAAAGATGCTGGACCACCACTAACTATTCTAGTGCATCCTGGATTTGCATATGTATTTCCAATGAAATTTTTTTCATCTTCATAATCTTGCTTCAAACTAAGCCTAAAACATATAATTAAGAAATTGATGGAGAGTTTAAACTGTTAAAATAGAAAACTGGCTGAGTGAGAGAAAACTGGAAAGTAAAGTGCCAGTTACATTACATTAAATGGTTATTCTACTGATCTACTTCAGAGAAGTTTGACAATTTAAGGTTATTAAAATATGATTGATGTTCAACTATGATTTTATTACTTTCCAGAACATTAAAGGACGTAATGGTATTTATAATGATTTAACACTAGAATAATAATCACAAATTTTTATGTATGTCAAATTTACCTGCCTGGAACAGCTTGAGAACTTTTTTTCCAAAATGATTGATGACTTTGAAGCATTTGATGTAGATGACTTTGATTATCCATACTATAAACTTTTCCTTAAGCTTAAAAAATTTAAGAGTATGATATTATTTCAGTCAATAAAAGAATTATTCAATTCTAAATAAAGTGTTACAAATAAAATATAAAATTACAGTAAAATACATCGTCTTATCATAAAACAAAAAAAAAATGATCGTATACAGTGAGCTTAAAAAGAATTATTTTCATTACAAGTAGAGTACTGATGTGTAATGTTAGCAATTGTGATAAAACCAAAGATCATACAAATTTTGCCATAACAAGAGTCATTTGAATCGTTAGTGTGAATAAACTTATGATAATTTAGAAAAAACTACTAAAAATACAAAAGCGTACGTGGACGGGATCCTTAATGAATTCGTCTCCTTTTCTGTTGAATATTAAAAAGAAAACTATTTTGGATGTAAATTAACAAAAAAACAAGAGTAATTAAACACAACAAAATAGTTATTCTTGCGAGTTCAAGTGACCACATATGAGCATATTTTCAAAAAGTGTGCGTTATCAAAAGCTGAACCTCATTTTACCTGATAAATCAGTCACTAAATATAAGGACTCACACACATACCGATTGATTAAGCAAGGTTGCACAAACATTGAAGCTACATTGTGTTGTCAAAATAAATGTATAAACTCTTCATATATACATATGTATGTACGTGTGTGTGTGTATATCCTAAAATGAGAAAAACTTGCCAAAAAAAAGGAAAGAAATAAAAATTCTTCTAATTAGTACTTTCATCATAGCTCTCATGGAATACGTTCATTCTTCAGCGGAAGAAATATCACTTTTTGATATTAAAAAGGTTCGGTCGTTTTTCCCAAGGGGGTGAGCGGGGGCTCCCATTAGACACCGTGTTAAAGTGAATTGTACTAACCGTGAATGAAAACGTCTGCCTACTAGATCACGGTTAATTTAACTGCGTTAAACTCATCAGTGCTCAAAAGTTAAACCATTAAATGTTATGAACAAATTACGGTACATACTTTAAAGCAGCTTGTTTCCGATAGTTCGAGTAAAAAAACTTGAAAACATGTTGTTCACATGATAAAAAATGACGTAAAAAAAGTAAGAGGATACTTAACTTTTGTAAACAAAAGTATGTTATAAATTTTCAAAAAACCAACTTTTTAGCACAGCATTATAGTTTGAAGTCTTAAGAAAGGCTGGGCCAAGTTTCAGATCATGATTTCCAGTTCAACAAATTCTAAAAGTAATTTTGTGAAGACTTCTTGCTCCGTATGACAAAACCAGCTAACAGCAGACGATGATCGGTTCTCTCCCATACACTTAGCATAAGACCTGCTCGCAACTTTGTTTACATTTAAACAGATATTTTTTTCAAATGCCTGATAAGGTGCACATTTTTTGATACGAGAGTCTTCTTTAGAAATTAAGCTATCTATTTAAACTTTTTTCTCATCATGAATACATATCTAGCCTCGAAATTTGTGCTACAAAGGCTGAATAATGGCTCTCGCCCATGAGAGCTATGTTAAATCATACAATTTCGGGAATTATTTTCTTGAAAATTCGGCTGATAAAAAATATTCAAAAAATTGATATATACTTCCAGCATGTTAAAGTACAACATTTATTTTTTACAGCGAATGAATAAATCTCCTGAAAAACGACCAAACCTTCTTAACAACTTGTTGAACATATTAAACAACTCAAGGGAAAAATTAATGGTCCGTAGATTAAATACCATCATTTTTAGTTTAATTACACGAATGAAAAGTCAACAAGACGTTTAGAAAAACACACATTTGAAAACTAATATTGCTCGTTGGATATCTGATCTCCCATAAGTATGCAAGATAATTAAATTAACCATTTGATTTAATTATATTATTTTTATTCTTTAACAATCACGTTAGGTTTTTAAAAAATGTCAACGCCTTTTTTCTTGTGTTTGTATTACACCTTACAGATCATGTTTTATAGTAAAACGAATTTTTTTAAATATTTGCAACATAATAATCTAAAAACTTTTGATTCAGTGTGTCGAGAAAAGACGAGCTGTCTGAGAAAACTAGAGACAGTTGATGGAGGATGGTAAAAATCAGTTTATTACTTCACATAAAGTTCTTTGAAAATAATTGATAAACAGTTCTCTCTGTTTCTTTCACTTTTTTTCTGGCACACTGTAGCCAAATGTTGCGTCGTATGTACTGCTCTTCTCCACGCCTTCAAATAAAATAGTCTATGTTTAAAAAGCCACCCGCATCTAGCATTTTATTCACTGCTAAAAACCACAAATTTTCTGCCCTGCTAGTTTTTTATTTAATGCACAGCATTATACACACCTTAATAAGGCTCATTTTATATGTTTATCATATATGTGTGAGTTGCTATGCAAAATACTTTAAGTCCAAGCAATTGATTGATAAAAAGACAAGGTAAAGAGACGCAGTGTTGACGATTGTCACTGTTGTACGTCACCGTTGTGCCTGATACACCTTAGGTTTATTCTCCTGAAACGTGCGGTTTGCACAGGAGTTTTTCCATTCTACAGGGAGAACTATAAGCACAACATCAGCAAATACCTTCAATCAAGTATTTATTTAATTACTTAACACCTAATAAATAGTACCTCTGTACGCTATGAGCTCTGTACTACATTACACTTCACGTCGTCATTTGGATTGCGCTGTAGTGACTGGGCCTCACACCAAGCCACAAGCGCACGTCTTTTTTCTCCAGAACCAAGAAGCATTTTGGCTTGTCCTAATCTCACACTAATATACACACATTCGCACTATGTCCACAATCCGACGCTACTTTACTTTACTGATCATCTCTCTTTCTCTCTCTCTCTCAGCCTACTCTGCCATGCTCGATCTTGCTCTCTATACTCACACTCTCTTTCACTCTCTTTCTCTTTCTCAACATTACCTATACATCTCTTCTCTCTGTCCTCACACATACATACACGGAACACGCGAACTTTAATAACAGAACTCGCAAAGTGCAAACCCGAGCATGCACTTTGCGGTCTTTCCTACACCTCCTCGTATCGCAGACGCGATGACGTCCAGGATCCTTAAACTGGTCATTCGTCCTACGGTTTCGTTTTTTTTTACTCTTTTCCCCTTATCCTAGCCACTTCCATCGTCCTCGACCTGAAAATCTCATCTTAGAAGAATACAGTAGCTGCGGGACTCACGCACACACTTCCTTTTCTCATGCTCTCTCTTAATCTTTCCTAACACTCTACGCACATTTTTTTATCATTCTATTAACTCTCTCTCTCTCTCTCTCAATCGCTTCTCTAACACGTGCCCTGGACTAACTCTAGAAAATGCCGGAACTTCCGCTGCTCGCACTTGAGCGCTTAGCTTGAGTCTGACTCTAAAAGCAAGCTCTCGTTTTCAGCCATGGCCAATATTGCTGCTGATACCACGTATTTTCTCTCGCAGTTACTCTCGACACAACAGCTACTGTGTATATGCAGGTATGCCAAGTATATCTTATCATTTTCTTGTCTTCTCTCGCTGGCACTACCATATAGCTGCGGCCTAATTGATTTGCCGTTTTTGTCCTCTTTTTCTCCTTTCAGAATATATAGCTGCATTTGAAAAATAAACAAAGTCGGAGAAGCATGTAAGTTACACTTTCTGTATATACGTTATATTAGCGAGAGCGTTTTGGGCAGAGAAGCTATTTTTGCGTGGTTACAAGCATTTCACCATGAAATAAACGCACGTTTATTTCTCTTATTGTGAGGGGACTTCAGCCAAGCGCAACTACGAGGGAATCTCTCTTCTTGGTTCACGCTAATCGCATGACAAATATACACTCACAAGGTGATTGTCCACTAAAGGGGTCAAAAGAGTTCGAAAACAGTTCTACTAACAATAAAAGATTCTTGTTGGATTATATTAAATTTTAACTGAATCAAAAATTTTTTTGCAAACTTATTTGTCGAAATAAGGACATAATTAACTTAAGACTCCTAAATTGTGCATTCGCATACATATAGGGGAACGTGGGGCGGAGGTGGGTATAGCCGATAAAATGGGCAAGCAAATATTTAAAAATAAAAACATATTTTTAGCTGAATCCTCTTTAATATACATATACAACATCAATAGTTTCTCCATCCAAACTAATTTACCAGACTAAAAGCTTTTTTTTTTACTACGAGCTGATTTAATTCTTAGTCGAAGATAACCTACTAAAAAAAAATTTTTAATCACTTGGCAAATTTATTATATATGACCTACATAATTATCCATGATATTATTCGAAAGCTTAGATCTTTAACTTTGACAGGCTATTTTTTTTATTATTTTTTTTACTTGTAATAAAAGAGTTATTAATAAATAAAAAATATGTGTTGCGAGGGTGGGAATGGGCACCAAGGTGGGGCGCAAATGGGCCCGAGCAAGAAAGCAGTTCCGCATCGAGCGTCTGCTATTTGTAGGTATAGGTATACCAGTTGTATGTGGTTAGCTGTCAGCTGTCATACTTTATAGGTTAGGCTATTTATTTTTATTTTTGTTGATTTTTTATGTAGTTTTTCAAATAGTTTATAAAGTAAGAGTAATGGTTCGAAACTATTGTTCAAAGAGCACAAAGCGTTCTTGGACTGATGGTGATGTGGAAATTGCCATTAAACGCATCAACAATGGAAAATCCATTAAAAGTTGTGCAGCTGAACTTGGAATTCCCAGAAGCACTTTGCAAAGAAAGTACCAAGAGTCATCTAAGCCCTTTTCCAATGTTAAAAGTAAATAGTTTATTTAAAAAATAATAAATACACAGAGGTGAATTTAAACTTATATTTGTACAGCAGTGACTAGATTCACAACTGTTTTTTCTGCTGAGCAAGAGACAGCTTTAAAAGAACACATTTGTGATATGCAACGAAGAATGATGGGCCCCTCATCGTACGATGTTAGGAAACTGGCTTTCGATTTTGCCACTCATCTACAAGTACCTAACAAATTTGATCGTGCTGCAGGTAATACGTACAATAATATGTGTTTATTTACATGTTTAGGTCCAAGATTACCTACGTATGTGCATTTTTTGTTTATAAAGACTATGAAGAATGTTCTCTGTATTCATATAGAAAACAATTAATATTTATAGGTCTTGCTGGCATTGAGTGGTTTAGAAATTTTATGGAAAGAAACCAATTATCATTGCGAAAAACTGAGCATACTTCAGTGGCTAGAGCTCATGGTTTCAACCAGCAAGCAGTCCATGAATTTTTTTCGATTCTCCAAGAAACCATGAAGTTGTATAATTTTGAACCTCAAAATATATACAATGTGGACGAAACAGGAATTTCTGTCGTTCCTAAATCCTCGTCGAAGGTGGTGTCTCCAAAAGGAATGCGACAAGTTGGAGGATTAGTTGCTGCAGAGAGAGGTGAAACCGTGACAGCTGAAATTTGTATGTCAGCTGCAGGGGTATTTATGCCACCAATGTTGATTTTCCCTAGAGTCAATGAAAATACTCAGTTCTTAGAGGGGAAGCCTGATGGTGCTTGGGCAGAATTCCATAAAAGTGGATGGATGCAGTTAGAAATATTTACTCGGTGGTTTAAAAAATTCATTGATTTCTCTCATGCATCAAAAGATAATCCCGTACTCCTTCTTCTTGATGGTCACTCATCGCATATTAAAAATCTAGATGTATTATATCTAGCACGAGATAACGGAGTTGTAATTATTTGCTTTCCACCGCACTGCACGCACCGCTTACAACCCTTAGACGTAGGCTTCATGAAACCGTTAAGCAAAAATTACACCGATGAAGTCAATGCTTATCAGCGAGAAGGTGGTGTACCAAAAATGAAAAATATTTTTCGTTTATTTGGAGCAGCATTTATTAAAGCAGGGAGAATGGAGACTGCCATAAACTCTTTTCGGAAAACTGGAATATATCCATGTAACCCGTGTGTTTTTTCTCCATCAGACTTTGCTGACCTACCTCAGACAAACAGTCAACTTAACTCTGAGGAATCAGCTACAGGCAACAAAGGTATATTATTTCTTTTCCTGCTTTTAAGTGCAAAATAATTAAAAAACGCTGAATATTTACATTTTCGCTGAGTCCTTGTTTTTCAGATGTCAATGGATCTGTATCACAGTACTCACAAGTTCTACAAAATTTAGTTGGTGATGTACGTGATCTTAATAAGAAATCCCAAAGTAAATTACAGAACAACCAAGAAAATGAGCCGGTCACGTCATTTACAGATAATATCTTAATACCTCTTACTCCTTTGATCAAATATCTGGTAAAAAATACCTAGTGACAAAAAATTAATTAAATTAATTATTGTTAACTTTTAACGTTCATTTTTACAGAATTCTTCGCTGCCTCCTGGTTACGAAATAAAATTATGTCATACTAGTCAAGCAGAAAATACGTCTAGTCAGAATATAATAAGTGACATGTGTGATATGACGCAAAATGAAGACAATAATTCAAACAACCTAAACTATAATCAGTTACTTGACCATCAAAGCATGCAAATTCTATCCAACCACGAAATAAATAAGCCAGTTTTCGCACCTAGTCCTACGGAGAGTTCCTCTTTAGAGTTAACGACAAGGAGTTACCTGGTTGAAGACAGCTTCGTACAGCCTGTTCAGGCCTTATCAGATAGTCCATTAGGCGATGTGACGAATCAGTGCAATAATAGTATTAGACAAACTAATAAAAATGAAACAAGGGTATTGAAATCTAGGAAGAGAAAGTGTGCCGTTATTACATCGGATGATTACTTTCAGCAAATACTTGCTGAGAAAGTTAAAAATGTTAAAGAAGAGACTCTGGAAAAAAAAGTATCGAAGCAAAAAGTGATATCGAACATGAAGGTGACGAAGCCTATGAAAATTAATAAAAAAAAGTTAAAATTACAATCCAACCAAGTCGATATACCTACAACACATAATACGATTGAAACGACAATTGATAGTGTACTTAACTCAAATATTTGCATCGAGGAAGATTGCATCTCGATTGAAAATATACCAATTATTTTTCAAAACGATATCTAGTTCTTTATTTTAATTATTTTTCAAAATATATTACTTTTGAGTGTTGTATTAGCATGAATCAATCCAAAGAAATGCGATAATATTGTGATTAAAATGTGATTTAAAATTACAAGAGATTAATACTTAAAAATTGTGTATATTATATTATTTGTTACAATATTTTTAATACGAATACTGTAAGTACTGCAAAATAAACTTAGATTTAAGATCAGTTTCAAAACCTACACACTTTCATACTGGGTGCATTATTTATCCGTGCCCATCCGCGCCCCACCCCCTGCTCACCCGTACCCTATGGTGAGGCACGAGTGAGCAGTTTTGGATGTTCTCGTTCTTCAGCATAAAAAAAATATATATATATAGATTAAAGTTTAGCAAAGTATGGCACGGTAAAGTTAAGGTTCTTACCGTGTCAATAACGCTTGGACAATAATATAATACTCAAAATTATTGTCACAGTGAAATAATGAAAAAAAGGTGCCCACCTCCGCCCCACGTTCCCCTACTCACTCCATATACTGCAAGACAATACTTTATATCCATACAACCATCTCTATTAAAAAACATGTATTCAGCTATGGAATATTAAAAAAAAAACAATTTGATACTCATCATCTAGCACCTTCATGAGTTTTATTTCAAATTTTGTAACAGTTTTATTACTTAACGTAGTCTTAATTTACGAAAAACGTGCTAATTTTTTTTTTTATCTTTCCATTCTATTCACATCCTGTAGTTATTCTACAACTATTTATGAAGTATTCTATAATTTTTATATCTCATTTTTAAGAATAACTAAAATTTCTCCTGTTTTTTAAAATAATAGAAGAGAAAATGCATCGCAAAATACTCTGGCAGATTTTTTGTCACAGTACTTCCATTCTTTTATATATTTAGCTATGTTTTATAATATGCTTGAAACTTATACTTTGAATCGATTATAATATTTTTCGCACCTCAACTCCACATTAAAAACTAAAATGCCCAAATTTAATAAATCAAAGATTTTTTCATTTTTGTACGCTGTATAAATGGATTTTGCCTAATTTATCTCAATTTATTAAACGAATTTTAACTAGCCTGTCATCAGTTATACTTGTTTTTTTTTTTTTTTTTAACTTTGTCGCATTTGAGAACTTTACGTTACTTATCTCTAACTGTTCTTTTTGAGCAGCAATATATTTATTAGATATATATGGTATATATCTACCTATATTATATAGTTGTATTGACGAAAGTGAGTCTCAGCGGAGACCACGGCGTTAAAAGTAGCTGTAGAGCTCGGTCTAACTACTCTCCCGTGCTTCCTAGCTTCCTACCTGTAGTGGGGGGTTAGCGCGTGGAGCGCGCAGAGGGGGTTAGCTCCACTAATATTTATACATATTTCGCCCCCCTGCACGCTCCGCGCGCTAACCCCTTACTGTTCTAACTTATAAGGAGAGTCTTTAAATTTCGTTTGTAAGTGGGGAGAGGTTGATGCTCAGAATTTTGTGAGGAAGAAGAGTTTCTGATCTACATCGTTAAGCATTAGTTAATTATTTATCAGTAAATTTCCACACCACCCAGAAGGTACTATTGTGGTAAGTTGAGAGTTTTTTTAAGAATTTTTCGTTATGTTTAGAGAAAAAAGGTATACATTATGTTTTTAAAGATTAAATTCTAAACAACGAAAAGTTTTTATCACTTTGATCACATTTAAATTATTTAAATTTTATATAACAGATACTTTATATTATTTTTGTTATTATTATGCATTTTATATTTTATCAATTGATATAAGTGGTAAGAAAAAATTTCTCTTTTTTAGATTCAATGATAAATATGAAAATAATTTCTTCACAGTGTTCCACACTGTAAATTAGAAAAATCGTCTGTACTTTATACTTTTAAAATTTAATTTACAATCAAACTAAACATTTTTGAAATTTTTTCAGATAAACAATTTAAAAGTTAGCATAAAAGGGGAAGAAAATTTTTTATTTAGAACTTTTCTTTTTTTCTGTATAGTGACATAGATTTCAACATGAGAGCTCGTTCTTTACTAATCAATAATGTTGTAAATGAATGGCAAAGTTATTATGGATTTATAGTAGGAAACAATTATTATCAAAATGTAAAAAGTAGTGATTAACATATGAACAAAATGTCAAAAAATAGGACTTATGGTTCAAGTATTGAAATTAATAGCTTCTCAGATTTACTTAATGTTTACGTTATAGTTAATTTCTCGAACAACGATATTTAAACATATGGAAATTCAAATAGTAATCTTAAACTAAAAATTCTAAAGGAAAAATATAATAAAAAATATTGCAATTGGTCGAATAAACTTTGTATCTCCAAAATATCATGAAAAATTTTTTTTAAACTTGTGTTAAATAAAGTAACTGGTTCGACATCGTTCACAGAGATTAGAAAATGTAAAGGAGTAACTTATGGAACTTTCAAAGATACTGCAATTGCAATGGGTTTAAGAGGGTCATATCAATTAAGACAATTTTTTGCTTGGTTTTTGATCTCAGAAAACGTTTAAGGTGAAAAAATGCAAAGAATTTTTTACGAAGGGTTTGCCTAATAATAAAGATAATTTATCTCTTTTANCTAATGTTTTTAGTATATATCTTAAAAGCTTGCGGAGTCTGCAAAAGTCACCTATCAACACCTATAAATTTGTATTTATACAAGTAAAGCTCCACCCCCTGCAAGCTTCGCAAAATAGCCCCCACAATTATTTGTTATTCCCTGCTTTTCTGAGTGATATTTACAAAAAAAATGTGGTTGTACCATATGAGATAGTTCTGGCTTAAAGAACGGGCAATAATACGAAATTTTTTGCATGTATCTCTAATTTTCATAACTTTTTAAAGTCCCGATATTTCTTTTATAATAATGTAAGGAGCATTTTTTATTTTTTTTTATTTGTGAATATGATATTGTCACACAATACATTGCCATCAAAAAAAATCTGCGGTGGGTCAGAGGTTTATTGAGGACTGTTGGGGGCTGTGCGGTTGGTAGAAGGATTAGATAAAAATGTGCTATGGCAGAATAACGGCGAAAAAGAAAAAATTTCACTTTTTTTCTTGGAGAGCCTATGAGAGCCATGGGGGGTGAAAGCGGGCCAGTAGGGATCTGTGGAGAGTTGAGGTGAAATGCCCTATACAAACTGCTATATATAGGAATATATTAATTAGGGCGTTCCTTATTTACTAATATAATTTTTGTCTGTACCACCCCTTAAAAAATTTATTTTAAAAAAAAAAAAAAAAGGTTTTCACAAAATTTAACATAAACCTTTTTTTTCACCATGCGAACCAAATACAACGGGTTTTCAGGATATGAATAGGAGAAAATCACATTCAAACATTAAAATTTACTATAGAATAGATAACGCAACTCATGAAGGGGTTGATAAATCAGACGATAATATTTATTTAAATTTTCCGGTGGAAATGTTGAACAATATTCGTGAAGGATTACCATCTTATGAACTAAATCTAAAAATTGGTATAACTGGGATGTTACAGAGAAGTTCAAATATATCAGATGGACTCTGTCATGGAACACGTTTACGAATCACAAAATTATTACAGTATAATATAGAAGAAGAAATAATAACTGGAGAAGAAATTGGAAATGAAGTCTTCATTCCAAGAATAACTTTAGACACAGGAAACTCCTTAACGTGACCGTTTATTTTGTATCTCAAACAATTTCCAATTGTTGTGGCATTTGCTATGACAATAAACAAATTCCAACGTCAAAGTTATGATAATGTAGGTTTGTATTTTTAAAAAACCCTTACTTTCTCATGGTTAATTATTTCTGGCTTTATCAAGATGCAAAGATAAGAATAATTTATTTATTCAAGTAGAAAGGCAAAAAATACAAAAATAGAAAATGTTTGGAAAGTGATTTTTACATAATTTATTGACTTTATTTGATGATTTTTATAAATAAATTAGCAATATTTATGAAAGACACTTATTAATGTTTCATTATTTAACAAGTATACTTGACATACTAGAATAACTAAAATTTCTCCTGTTTTTTAAAATAATAGAAGAGAAAATGCATCGCAAAATACTCTGGCAGATTTTTTGTCACAGTACTTCCATTCNCAAAAAAAATGTGGTTGTACCATATGAGATAGTTCTGGCTTAAAGAACGGGCAATAATACGAAATTTTTTGCATGTATCTCTAATTTTCATAACTTTTTAAAGTCCCGATATTTCTTTTATAATAATGTAAGGAGCATTTTTTATTTTTTTTTATTTGTGAATATGATATTGTCACACAATACATTGCCATCAAAAAAAATCTGCGGTGGGTCAGAGGTTTATTGAGGACTGTTGGGGGCTGTGCGGTTGGTAGAAGGATTAGATAAAAATGTGCTATGGCAGAATAACGGCGAAAAAGAAAAAATTTCACTTTTTTTCTTGGAGAGCCTATGAGAGCCATGGGGGGTGAAAGCGGGCCAGTAGGGATCTGTGGAGAGTTGAGGTGAAATGCCCTATACAAACTGCTATATATAGGAATATATTAATTAGGGCGTTCCTTATTTACTAATATAATTTTTGTCTGTACCACCCCTTAAAAAATTTATTTTACAAAAAAAAAAAAAAAGGTTTTCACAAAATTTAACATAAACCTTTTTTTTCATCACATCATTTTTAATGAAATAGTATTATATAATCAATTATAAAACCGTAGCATAGAATCAATTAATGTCATTTTCACTGACAACTAGAATTTATAGAAATAAACGACTGGTTAAAGACCCAGTCATTTTTTTGAATAACAGTACACTGTTTATAAATCGAATGCAATGGCATTCTACCTCTTTGTGTTGGACAAACAAAAGTTATGTGTGAAAATGAAAGAACATTAAATAATTATTAAAAACGATGACAATGGATGTGTTTTTGCTGTTTACTCTTGTTCGTTAAACTACAAATTTAACTTAACAACAGTTCACACTTCCTAGAAAGCCCCTGGATCCACTTTGTATATACAAACAATGAATAGTCATTGCATTTATATTACCGAGAGTAAGATAATAAATTTATTTATATTAATTCAATTTTCTTCAATATTTAAGTATGAAGTTCTTGATGGGCTAAGCCTTTTTCGTTAATGATAGTAATAAACTATCTAAAGAATTTGAATTGTTCATACGTCTTTGTATCACATGATACTTGTTCAAACATTAACTTAAATTGTATTCAGTTATGCAACAATACAACCCCTAGAAGTATCATCCTATAACGCAGCTTATTATTGTTATTATTATTGTTTTTTTTTTTTTTTTTCATACCGGATTACCACGACAGCCTACTTGGCCTAGTCGCGGGGGCCACCCACTCACCACCTATGTGTGAGGGTGAATTGCCACACCCATCTCTGAACCTTTTTCCTCGCATCCTACCTGAATCCATGGGCACAGTGTGAGTATCTCCGGTGGAACACCTTGCCAGTTAAGCTGACACTCTCTGCACCGATGGTGCATCGGGTCCACTCACCACTGTGTAGTCTTCCCCCGGAGAAGACCCCATTATTCCAGGACGTCCACTCCTCGCCGGTTAAGCTGGCGCTCTCTGCCGAAGCATGGGATCTAGGCTAATTAGCATCCCCGGAGAAGCCCCGTGTTTCAGGGGCCACTCCTCGCCGGTGAGGCCAGCGATCCCTGCCCGACGCCTGGCATCGGGTCCGCTAATTCCTACCTATAGCCCTAATGCTGTTTCGAATTCACCCAGGCCCGAAAATCTGTGGGGCAAGAAAAAAACCATGGGATTACTCTGAGGGAAAATTCCACGGAAAAACCCGCTCCGAAACAGCCAGGGTTACATAGGAACTTTTCCCGATGAAAACAGTTTTTGAAAAAATCTGCATTCACCGGGAATCGAACCCACGACCCCTAGAACTGCGTTGTATCAGTAACAAGCACGCTTACGACTGAGCCAACGCCGCTCTCAACGCAGCTTATTATTGTAAGTTAACTTACAGAGCCAGTCCAGGAATTTAATAATCATTTAATGTTTTGTTAAATGTATACATGTTATAACACATTAGCCAGATAGTACAACTAATGTATACTAGGACTATTCCCTAGTTTATAATAGGTATAGGGTGTTATGTATTACTGCTAATGCGTAGCGCTAACAGCAGCAATCCGTAGCACTGTCAAGTATTTATATATTGGCAGGCTTACCACCTTGTTATTACCAAGTTTAAAAAGTCTCTTCCACTATAAAGCCAAAGCTTCCTGATAGCTGCGGTAAGCGCTACAAAAGGCAATTATAATAAACAACACACAAATTAAGTAGCACAGTAGTGTATATTGACTTGAATTAATACCTACACTTCATGTTGATGCACACCACTCCAATGACGATCTCTTGCGTCGTGGCTCGCTTTCATACATATAAACTCACGTTATTGCGAGGCTTAATATTATTAAAACCACGTGTAGACTCTATCTTTGGGTAGGACATGGGACAACTGTTTTTATTCAACACACTTCCAATTAAAAGCACTAATACACTATATCAACACCAACTGGAATCTCTCTAGTGCTGATAATGAAAGGTGACTTATGCGGATATTATTAGGGAAAAACAAAAAAATTTAACGATTATTGTGAAGACAAAATTATACTTAGACGAACAATCCACATAACTTCCTAATGTTTTTAGTATATATCTTAAAAGCTTGCGGAGTCTGCAAAAGTCACCTATCAACACCTATAAATTTGTATTTATACAAGTAAAGCTCCACCCCCTGCAAGCTTCGCAAAATAGCCCCCACAATTATTTGTTATTCCCTGCTTTTCTGAGTGATATTTACAAAAAAAATGTGGTTGTACCATATGAGATAGTTCTGGCTTAAAGAACGGGCAATAATACGAAATTTTTTGCATGTATCTCTAATTTTCATAACTTTTTAAAGTCCCGATATTTCTTTTATAATAATGTAAGGAGCATTTTTTATTTTTTTTTATTTGTGAATATGATATTGTCACACAATACATTGCCATCAAAAAAAATCTGCGGTGGGTCAGAGGTTTATTGAGGACTGTTGGGGGCTGTGCGGTTGGTAGAAGGATTAGATAAAAATGTGCTATGGCAGAATAACGGCGAAAAAGAAAAAATTTCACTTTTTTTCTTGGAGAGCCTATGAGAGCCATGGGGGGTGAAAGCGGGCCAGTAGGGATCTGTGGAGAGTTGAGGTGAAATGCCCTATACAAACTGCTATATATAGGAATATATTAATTAGGGCGTTCCTTATAACAAGTATACTTGACATACTATTTCCACAAAGTTTAACAACACAAATTTTTAGTATAAATTATAATACATAGATAATAGGTAGTTTGTTTTATTAAAAAATGTATAAGGGTATGCCTAAATATCAACTTCTATAGAGTTACTTACCTACTTATAGTAACAAAATTTACTTTATAATCACTGATAAATGTTTTTATCGTCACATCCTATATTTTTTCAACCTTTTTTTGTTATTTTTAATGTACTCAATAATCTTTTACCGGATAAAATAACATTGCTGTAAATACTTTTGCGAAGTTTTACTTTATCATTTTGTATTTTAAAGTTAATGATTTATTGAATTCTTACATAATTGACAGTAAAGATCTAAGTTAATTCAGTTAGAACCAAGTTGTGAATATTAAAATTAAAAAAATATTAGATCCCATTTTACTAGAATACTTACTTTGAAATAAATCACACTTTTAGTAAAAAGTTGCTTCATCTATTCTAAAAGTTTTAGCTAAAAATTCGAGTATTTAACATACTTTTTCATGCAATGCTTAGAACTATTTTTTTTATCTTTAGGGTCCTGTAAATTACATCATTTTTAATGAAATAGTATTATATAATCNAGGATTAGTTGCTGCAGAGAGAGGTGAAACCGTGACAGCTGAAATTTGTATGTCAGCTGCAGGGGTATTTATGCCACCAATGTTGATTTTCCCTAGAGTCAATGAAAATACTCAGTTCTTAGAGGGGAAGCCTGATGGTGCTTGGGCAGAATTCCATAAAAGTGGATGGATGCAGTTAGAAATATTTACTGGGTGGTTTAAAAAATTCATTGATTTCTCTCATGCATCAAAAGATAATCCTGTACTCCTTCTTCTTGATGGTCACTCATCGCATATTAAAAATCTGGATGTATTATATCTAGCACGAGATAACGGAGTTATAATTATTTGCTTTCCACCGCACTGCACGCACCGCTTACAACCCTTAGACGTAGGCTTCATGAAACCGTTAAGGAAAAATTATACCGATGAAGTCAATGCTTATCAGCGAGAAGGTGGTGTACCAAAAATGAAAAATATTTTTCGTTTATTTGGAGCAGCATTTATTAAAGCAGGGAGAATGGAGACTGCCATAAACTCTTTTCGGAAAACTGGAATATATCCATGTAACCCGTGTGTTTTTTCTCCATCAGACTTTGCTGACCTACCTCAGACAAACAGTCAACTTAACTCTGAGGAATCATCTACAGGCAACGAAGGTATATTATTTCTTTTCCTGCTTTTAAGTGCAAAATAATTAAAAAACGCTGAATATTTACATTTTCGCTGAGTCCTTGTTTTTCAGATGTCAATGGATCTGTATCACAGTACTCAGAAGTTCTACAAAATTTAGTTGGTGATGTACGTGATCTTAATAAGAAATCCCAAAGTAAATTACAGAACAACCAAGAAAATGAGCCGGTCACGTCATTTACAGATAATATCTTAATACCTCTTACTCCTTTGATCAAATATCTGGTAAAAAATACCTAGTGACAAAAAATTAATTAAATTAATTATTGTTAACTTTGAACGTTCATTTTTACAGAATTCTTCGCTGCCTCCTGGTTACGAAATAAAATTATGTCATACTAGTCAAGCAGAAAATACGTCTAGTCAGAATTTAATAAGTGATATGTGTGATATGACGCAAAATGAAGACAATAATTCAAACAACCTAAACTATAATCAGTTACTTGACCATCAAAGCATGCAAATTCTATCCAACCACGAAATAAATAAGCCAGTTTTCGCACCTAGTCCTACGGAGAGTTCCTCTTTAGAGTTAACGACAAGGAGTTACCTGGTTGAAGACAGCTTCGTACAGCCTGTTCAGGCCTTATCAGATAGTCCATTAGGCGATGTGACGAATCAGTGCAATAATAGTATTAGACAAACTAATAAAAATGAAACAAGGGTATTGAAATCTAGGAAGGGAAAGTGTGCCGTTATTACATCGGATGATTACTTTCAGCAAATACTTGCTGAGAAAGTTAAAAATATTAAAAAAGAGACTCTGGAAAAAAAACTATCGAAGCAAAAAGTGATATCGAACATGAAGGTGACGAAGCCTATAAAATTAATAAAAAAAAGTTAAAATTACAATCCAACCAAGTCGATATACCTACAACACATGATACGATTGAAACGACAATTGATAGTGTACTTAACTCAAATATTTGCATCGAGGAAGATTGCATCTCGATTGAAAATATACCAATTATTTTTCAAAACGATATCTAATTCTTTATTTTAATTATTTTTCAAAATATATTACTTTTGAGTGTTGTATTAGCATGAATCAATCCAAAGAAATGCGATAATATTGTGATTAAAATGTGATTTAAAATTACAAGAGATTAATACTTAAAAATTGTGTATATTATATTATTTGTTACAATATTTTTAATACGAATACTGTAAGTACTGCAAAATAAACTTAGATTTAAGATCAGTTTCAAAACCTACACACTTTCATACTGGGTGNACAATGTGAGCGCCAGCGCGCACCAGACGTGCGCTTTTGGTATTATCATTAATTTTTTTTTTTTTTTCAGTAACTTACGTTGCGAATCAAACGTTATTTTTTTTTTCTTCATCTCTTGTTTTATTTATATACTTTTTGCAAGTATTCCTGCTCTTTCAACAGTATCTTTAGTATCTTGTAAATGTTCTACATTAGTCTTGCCTTTCAAAAAAATCATCATTGCTTGACCAAATTTTACAAAGAGTCCACAAGAAGTCTTCATTCATATCGAAACTATAAAAAAACCAAAAAACCAAAATTTTCGGAACAATGTTAAATTTTTTGTCTGCCAAGTGGCTCAAATATGTTTGGTTAGTAAATCAATATTTTTTTAAAGGCATAGTAACATTATTAATGTTCTAATAACTTTTTCATATTCTTGTTAAAAACGTATATTATTATTGAAAAAAGACACTGCACTTGTTTTAGAACTTATCTACTAATGATGGTTTTTTAATTTTTTTCAAGCTAAACTTCATACTTTAGGGTCAACAAATTTGTATTTAGATAGTTTTTAATAAAACCGAAGTCATTTTAGGGGGCTCCTGTAGCATTTATTTTATTTTTTAAAAAAGCTACAAACCACACTTCTACATATAAAAAAAAAAAAATAAATAAACAAGTCTCATAAAGTCTTTTCCTCTGCGGCTGCTAGATGAAAAAAAAACATGGGATTACAAAAAATAGCTTATGCTATCAATCTCGCGGGATGAAAAACAGCTAATCTGTGGAATATGACGTTATCAAGAGGTACCGGTCTTAGAGAAATTGAGGTCAGCTCAAAGAGTTCTTTGTAGTTATCACGTGGTTGGTATTTTTTTAAAAATATTTCAACAAAGTTATTAATTTCTTTTTTACGTACTAATGATATACGTAAATTTTCTGGTAAATTATACTTAAATTTTAATTTTTTAAGGTTGCCCATTGATACCAACATATTTTAAATAAGGATCCATAAGATATTCTAGTTCTAAGCATTTTTTTATTCAAAAATTCCAGCTAAAACAAGTTTGTAAATGTGATGACTACAGGGTAAACATAATAAACCTTTTTCAAGCCTTTGTTTAAGAACTGCAGCACTATTTATACTTCCTAAATTAGTATAAGTAATGTCACAGCATAATGCTTTAATTTTTTTAGTCCAGCCCCAATCAGCCCAAATGGGAGTGAAATTAAAAAAGTTATTATTGAAACGCAAATAATTACTTTATTTTTGTGAGATTAGTTAATAAATCTTGTACATTTTTTTTTATGTATGAATGTTTTGCATCGTTTGAAAAAAAATTTTAAGTAGTTTTGATTGATAAAAAAGGAAAAAAATAGTAAAAAGGTAACTGCTTTTTTTCATTAAATATTGATCAACATCTATTCTTAACACTAAAACCCAAGGATTGAATCTGCCAACCTGAGAGTTAAGTCTTAGTTCAACAGATTTTTGAAAATTTTTAATTGCATTTAAATTTTTGAAAGGCCGAGTATGATTTTACTATATCATTATTCTTATTGTTGTTATTCTTGTCAATGTTGTTAACAAACATACATTCTTATAATTCCTAAATTTACCTTATGGATAGTTTAATTCGATTTCATGTTCAATTCCTGTTATGTATGCCGTTGGATTGTGAGACATCTGATCTAAAAGGAAAGTCTTCTTTTCTTCATTAATAAGATTAAAAGTATTTCCATACACAATATTAAATATCAATTTTAATTTTCAAGTAAATTTCTTTAATGAGCTATTTGACGGATGCTTTTATTATCCTATTGGATGTTCCTACATTTTGCATACAGATTTTGTATTTCATCATAAAATCCATCAAATTTCTGAGTTGAAATATCAGCTTTTTTCCAGAGTTGGAAAGCTTTTTTTACTACTAATTTATAACTATTTTTTATAGACAGATTGAAATTTCTTTTGTGAAAAAAAACCCTTTGAACACTTTCTCATAACTAGGCAGTCGATTTCTAATAATCTGTGACATTATATTACCAATCAAACATATATCTTCTGATTTACTTTCAACTGAAATTTTAGTCAGTCAAATTTTATTGACTAAAAATAAAACCTGTAAAAAAAGTAAATATAATAATTTTTTGATAATCATAAAACATTTGATTTATTTTGAAATAGATTTATACTGATATTATGATTAAATAACCTAATACTCATTAATAAAGTAACGATAAAAGTGTATCTTTTATTTTTTTTTCACGTTGTAAGCAATGAAAAAATCTAAAGATTGTGATCACATTTTGGATGATTATTTTATAGCGGATTTTTTCGCTACCTTTAAGCGTCAACATAACTGTAGTGGCAGTTTAGGTATATGGTTATAAAAAAAAAATTGATCTCTATAAATTTCATTCATGCATATTCATGTGTCTTGATCGCTGTGTATGAAAAGTGAAAAAAAATTCTAATCTTAAGTATATTACGCTGAAATTTTAAGGTTTGATGTTGGAACTAATAAGTGCTTTTTAGTATTCAGGCGAAATTAGCATATCTTACTAATATATAGAGCAAAGTCGCTAAAATCGTTGTAATCGCTAACCTCAAAAAGCTCAAATCAATCGCTAACCTAATAAGCTCAAAAATTTGCTAAAATAAGCTGGCTTTGCGCTTTAGTTCAGTAGGATCCACTAGGTGGGGTCAAGGTAAACTTGAGGCCACCTGCAATCAAAGATGGTGAAGAGTGATCATAAGATGCCCCATGAAGTTGTCGATTATCGCAGTCGTTTATCGGCAGTACATTAAGAACAGAGCTATTAGTCGTGCAGCTGGGCATCCCAGCTACCGATGACACTTTTCTTTCATAGGCAAGCAAAATAACTCGGTTTTTATTCTGGATCGCCAAGATAACCGAGTGCAACAGAAAAATAGGCGTTCGGAACGTCAACGTCTCCGGGGGAATACCAGGAGAGGTGTCTAGCCAGATCATATCCTGCTCTAACACTTGAGAGTTTTGTGGCTGTTCAACCATCTGTCCTGGAGCCGTCAGAGAATTTTCTACTTTAAATGCAAGCCAGAGAAGACAGCCCTGAAGAGTACGGGCAACTACAACGGCCTTCTCTTAGTGGTCGTCCCAATGGCATACCTACAGAGAAGGTATTCTCCAGGCCCACTTTCCCGACAAACAGTGAGTGGCCGGTTATTCGGGGAACGACCCAAAGACGAGATACTCTTTGGTCAGTGGCGGCGGCGTATCTCCCTTCTGTGCGGTCTCCATACACATAGACTCCGAGTGTAAGAGTCAAGCTACCCACAGCCAGTTCTTCATCATCAAGAATAAAAAGGAATAGCTGGAAGTTTTCAGGACCATTATGAGTATTTACGTTCACTACTTAACCATCAATCGCATCGGTTTTTTTTTAGTGCTACCTACCGTTAAACAACCTTGCCGACAAATGCATTTTTACTACCCGATTTGTCGATTACAAAACTATATAAATATAAACCAAGCCACTAAAACTTCAAATGCATCTAATGAAATACAATCACATTGGTGTTGTTGAAATAATCATTAAGTGAATGTAAAATTACTAATAAATGAAAAAACAAGCAAAAAACTAGGTGAAAACTTATTTATACATGTTTACAATGCATTAAAAATTATGCCTTTACTATAGTTTTCTACAGTGAATTTAGTCAATAAAGGGGATACTCCTTTTAGTGAGAGATAAGCTTTTCACTATAACCCTTATAGTAATCTCTTGAATCTTACAGATTTTTAAACAGGCAGAATATGTATTTGTGTTTTTGTGGCGATAAAAAATGTAGAGATTAAGCTCCAGCACTTAGTTGCTGTGGTAATAAAGTTATGTGATGAGAGAAAAGAATTTTTTTTAATTACAAATTTGTTGTGAGTTTTAAATCTTTGCAGCTTTAAAATTTAGCCCTGTTCATAGATTATACGGATAAAACTGCAAATCAACGGCCTTTTAGGGCCAACGATTAGTTTGTGGCATAAGGAATACACGGTACTTTTCAGCATAATTATGTTTCTTTCACTTTTTAGAGCTTTTTTCTTGACCGAATAAACTGTATTTATTCTGAACAAGTATGTTTTTAATAAGAAGATTTTTGTTTTGAGAAGTGTCAGAAATAGATGTAAAATTTTTAACTGGAAAATTTCACATTACATGTCAACACACTACGGTATTCCATTTAGTGAGTCTCGGGCGAAGCCGAGACGAGGGGCCACTAGTCTAAACATGTGTTAAAATATTAGTAAATTGATATATTTTTTGGTCGCAAATGTAGCATTCCTTTCAAAAACTAAATATTGTTCATCAAAACGTATCAACTGATATGTTATAATGTTTCACATACAAAGAATAGGATAAAGAGACGTTCTTAAAAATAATTAGGGCTCTACAATAGTTTTGTCAAGATTTGCGTGAGGGTAGTAATACGGTAGTAAAAAAAAAATGTGTGTTTAAATAAATGATTACGGCAAATTATATATGTATAATAAGCCAAACATATACTTTGCAGTAATAAAGTTAATTATCTATTCTTAAAAAACATTTTAACAACTAAAATAGTGAGTAATATTTTATTTTTAATAACAGTCGTCGTACTCTCTTTCAGTTTCAGTTTCTGAATCAGTCATATCATTACTATATCATAAGCTGAACATATATTAATGAAATTTAATCTTCCTAATATTGACGACAAAGCTCAGTTAATACTACTTGATTTACCTTTTACCCTAAAAGTATCCATTTCACTTTATTTAGATGAGTTGTATTGCAAGCATATGCTGACTTATAAATTCAGCATTCAATAAAATTCTACAAGCATGGTGGCAGTTTTAGTACATAGTTGTTAGAATAATTGTTTCTTTCTGTATCAATTTGTTTTATGCGCTTTGATGAAGTTATACAAATTCTTTCTTTTATACTTTCTTATGCACATTGATCAGGAGGTTCTAATTTTCATGAACAAAATCTATAGAGATACATTTTCTATTATTAACAACCATATATTACAAATACAACCACGCTAGTAGAATCGTATTGTTACGTAAACCCCAGCTCAGACCATACGTATGTACTAGTATTGAAGACAATAGTATGTGGAAAAAACTGATTACGTACTCTTTTCAATGAAAAAACTAATTTATTCTGTAACATAAAAAATTCATGATTCCATTAGCCACAATGAATCGGAAATTTTATGAATTACGAGTCTTACCTTAAATTCGTTATAAAAAACTTGAAAAATTACAGCTAAGTACAACAATTATTATCAAGTTGTTTTTAAATTCTGGATTTTTCGTCAAGCATAAATGGGATCGGCTATTTTAAATTCACAAAAAATAACCTCGTATTCGTAATCAGCGACCCTAAAATTTCTCTTTGATTAGTTTCAACAAAATTGTGTTGACAACTTTTAAAAATTGTATTCATTTCTAGAAATTTTTCCAATGTTTATAACAAATTGTAATTGTTTATAACAACATTACCCATTGCCTATAGTTTTCTTGTGTTTCAAGCTCAAGCCTCTGTAAGATGACAATAATCATAGTGATATCTTTGTCCTGTCTCAAGCATTGTGATTTTGAAAAAAAAATTTAAAAAAAAAATAAAAAATAAAAAATTTGCCAACTGTACAGTAGCGAATAGTGCAAGAGCCATATTGCTACAACAGCAATGTTTACGGGGCAGAAAAAGCATCACCCGCGGTGCTGCGGCAGCATGAACATTTTTCAGCCAACTAGCTATGTAAAATAACAACTGCAATTCGTAGGCAATAGGTCTGAGCCTACGAATCATTTAATACTAAAATGAAAACAATTAAAAACTTACATTTGCATTTTTAGTCCTTTTGGGGCAAAATAACGTTTTTGTTTGATATATCATCAGGTCAATATCATGATTAAGAGTTAAAAGAATTTTTTCAGGTTATATTGACACTCAATGATTTCCAAAAAAATTCCACTCAAATTTAGTCATTTAAAGTGTAGTAATAAACTTTTTTAGATTTGTTCGTTGATTAAAATACGAGGAACAAAATAAAGGACGAAAAACGGTGTGCTGGGCATTCATGTAAGAGCCTGTGACCCACTTTTACTTTTATCATCAATTAGTTTTATTTCTAATGCGTACCACGATTTCACAAAATCTCTTCTACCAGGCCAATGCTGCTCACATAACATAGGCAAAAACCCGTTGTAATTTGGAGGCCTGCTTCCTTGATCTTTTGAGTTTGTAGTTGTTACCGTCAATACGCCAACCTGCAGAGATAAGTTATATTAACAGGATTAGCAGAGACACGGAACAAATAAAAATATGAGAGTATGCGTGTAATTGTGGATATATTGTGCTTGAAACAAACAACATACAGAGTATGTGAATGCGTATGCTACAACAGCAATGAGAAACGTTACCCTTGCCAGGGTTGGATGGTGAACAATACAAATCCCAAGACTTAGAGAGTGCTCCGAAAGCTAATTTTCGTAAACACAAAAGTGACTTTTTACCTGGCTTCTTGGGAGCTCCGGGTGCAAGATTTCATGGGTTGGAGGAGAGCCAGACGTTGGGGCTCGGGTCTTTTATCGGCTAAGTAGTCCACGGTGGTTTCTGAAGGTCTCTGAAGCAGGAAAACGTAAGTCACTGAAAAAAGAATAGCGTAGTTGTGGACAAGCACTGCTTCTCAGAAACTTTCACTTACATATAGCGCTCTCTGTTGCAGTTGCTGGAATTCTCGGCCCTACCACATTCTCTCCTTTTCTCTCCTTTTCTGTATCAAATCAAATAAAAAATCTCTTGGTGACAGCATAAATACATTTATTCCTCTAACTTATTTAAAAGAAAAAAAAATTGAAGTTAATAATTTAAAAAGGAGTTTCAAAATACGATCTTATTGAGTTAATAAGAAATAAAAAGTATTAAAAAAAAAAAAAAGAATTGCAAATGCAAAATACTGTTGATAAAAATTAAATGAAACCTTTTGCAATTCATATTTTTTTCGAATTTAATGCCCTCTGTTTTTAATTTTTGAGTTCACTTCACAAAATACAATCTCTACAAAACGTTCTCACAACTTTATGCTGGCAGAAAAAGCAAGCGTCTGTTGCGTTGTACATGAAAAACAATATATGTAATTAACATTGATTGGCCAATAAACTTCTTTTCACGCACTCAAAATTCTGCTACTTTTAATTAGTTAAAACTAATAATGAAAAAAAAAAATTTGCATAATGTTTTTGTGGAATAATTTATTATTATCAAAGACAAGTACTTCTGTAAAAAAAAAATTTGTTTGTCGGAAAGTGCGTTAAAATGATCGAAAAATTCTACTTATTCTCACACAGGCAGACATAGGTAGATAAATAGACAGACACAACAAGTTAAATAGAAGTGTTTACAAAAATTCTTAAGTACAATTGTATATTTGACTTTATTAAACTCCTGTAGAGGTCAGACAGAACGCTAAATTTGCATAAATTAATCAAAAATGGCACAAGACTTGATTTTTGATCCGTTATACATAAAGTATAAGCCAAACTGAATTGAAATGCGGATACTCCACTGAATATTAAATAAGAAGAACTAGATCCGGAAGCTCAAAAGGATAGAGAAATTCAGATAAACATATTTAAATGTAATTTCATTCGATTCATATTTTAAAAATCTGTTGTATTTGTTTGGCACGGTTTAAAAAAATTTTTTCACGGTGAATCTGTTTCCCTTTAACATATAATATATCATAATCATCGTAAATTTATACGGACATCGTTCCTAATATTTTAAGTAACATTACTTTTTAGCAAGATTTCCTATCACCCTTCATCGACCTCAGAAATACTTGAGTATTTACTTTGAAATACAAATAATGAATAATCAATTTGTTTGTATAAATAATAGTACGATCGAAATAAATGTATATTAATTCTATTTTAATTTGTATGAAACTATAAGGTTTTTGGTGCACTAAGCTGTTTTTTAATAATATTGGAGATGAACTATGAGAAGAACTTTAATTTTTTATTTTTCTTTGTATGATATGATACTAATATACACATCAATCAAACGAACACTTTATTATACAATAATACAAACGGTGAAAGTATTGCTCTATTCAGAAGGTTCATTGTTATGGCTTAACTTACAGAACTAGTCAAGTGATTTGATCAATATTTATTGTGCTGTTAGATGTGTACATGTTTTTAAGGAAATTTTTTATTATTTGTATTTTAAGTAGACTAAAATGAAATGACAATGATCTTTTTATTTGAAGGTGAAAAAATAAAAAATAAAAATATCAGGATTAGGAAATGTTATAAATATAGAGGCTACATGCAAACAGTTTCGTATTATTCCACATACTTTAAGCAAGAACTGACTTATGTTGCCTTAATACGTTTTTCATGTGAATATGATGTGATAAAGAAATGTATTTGTTATCATCCGAAGAAGCATAGAACAACAAATGACACTAAAGGCTGGCGCACGAAGTGCGCAGGGAGGCAGAGCTCTACTAGCATAATATATATTTGTGTTGAGTGGAAGTGACTTACCCAGAGTTTACGTACTTAAAAAAAATTTATTTATCACATGGTCGAATTATGCGGAACTCCTAATACTCCACACACACACATTCACATACACACACACGCGCAGACGCACGTTTAGGTGTTTGTGGTTCAACCCAGATATCCCAAGGAAAATATTGAGAGATGTATCATTGTATCTACAAACTATGATAGTTTATTCAACTATGTGTCATGTTTAATATTGCTTGGCTTCTCTAAATCAGGAATCCAAATTTGTCGTTGTATCATATTTTTATACTATTATTGAGCTGCATTTAGTTAACTTTGATTTATATATTTTTTAAGTGAAACTTCTATATCTACGTATTGGAAATTTAGTGGTGAGTAAAACAAACTGATGCAACGCAACAGTGTCCATCTGGTTCTTGGCAGCCAGGGGAGAGTGGGGAGCGGGGGCATGGGAGTATCGCGCATGTGCATCAGAGTAAATATGTGGCGGGGAGAGAGAAAGAAAAAAAGATAGAGAGAGAAAGAGCAAGCGCATGCGTCTACAGAAATAAGTATATACTAATTTAGAAGCCAATATATTATATAGCAGAAAGTCGGAGCGTGTGTATGTATGTATGCATGCACGAAGAAACTCTCTCTGTTTGGGAGACGTGTGAAGCTGGCGACTGTAAATATTAAATATTCATATTTTGCAACCGTTCGTGACTTTACCTATTCTTTCTGACTTGCGTACTACTTTTCCACTTAAATTTTCATTTGCGGATCAATAGTTTGCGAGATATTTGCAAATTAAAAAGTCGAAAAAGAAAGTCGCGGCGCCGAAGTATAAAAACCTCAGTTTTAAGTACCAACTAACATTACAATTTAATTCTACCTGTACGATTCGGTTTCTTAGTACTTGCAGACTACGGAGGTGTATCAAGTAATGTAATTAAATGTCACAAATTTTTTAAATAATGAATTTTAATTATTAAGTTAAAAAATGTCGTAAAGAAAAAAGAAATATAATTATATTTTTTCCTTCATTTTTTTTTTAACTCGTTAGGAAAGCAGTGGATTCAGAATTGAGGAATTTAAGTACAGAGTATTTTTTAATTAAATTTTTGGGAGTAAAATACGAATATAAAAACACGTGAGTTCCAAAATACCTGGTAAGAGTATAGCTCTTGTTACCATAAATAAAACTACATGTAATAAATGGGAATAAAATCAACAGAAATAATAAATAACTATTTTTATCAAACTTACTAAAAATTAACTACTAAAAATGTAAAGCAGCCTTTAAAAAAATATATACGTTGTAACCCAAAATAAAAAATTTATTCCTTGTTCTGTTAGTAACAAATCCAATGGCTTTGGAATTCTGGCATTTATAAAGTACTCTTTAATTTAATTTTTATTTAAAAATACGTATACTAAGGTAAAAATACGTGAGTTCAGAAATACCTAAAAAGAGCATAGCTTTTGTCATTTAAAATTCAATTGTATGTAATAAATTTACGTAAAATAGGACTCTATGATAAGAAGTTATATTAAAAATATCGTTTGAAAAATACGTTAAATGTATTTCTCATCGGTAGGGATTCAGAGTGTGACTCGTTAACTCATTTAAAATGTTTTTTTTTTTTTTTCAACAACTGTTATTATAATAGCATGACTACATATGAAACAAATTAAGTAAATGAAAGTGATCTACTGGCGAGGCTTTTTTTAAAAATATACTATTTGAATTATAAGATTTATAGAAAGTGCACGTAATACTAAACGATATTTAAAATACCGAGTTCAATAACTCACTAGTTAGAAGTTTCACTTCTGCTGAAGGTCCCGAGATCCACACCTGGTTTTTCATTTTTTCTTTTCCGTAGAAAATAGATTTTTTATTTCGTTAATTAAAATTATTTTTATAATGTAATTTAATTACTTATAATTTTTCGCTATCATATATTCCGTTTATTTTAAATTCAAAATTTTAACGTGACTCTTGATCATTTTTTTGTTCAATATGAAGGTTTTTTTAACAGATGTAATATTTTAAATCTGAAACTAACTTCTTACGTTAAATTTCTTAAGTAAAAGTATCAAAATGAAAAACTTGACTTTGGTACTTTTAATTGAAAATTAATTGCCATTACGTCAATTTTGTATCCCTTTCTTTATTCTTTATACATAGAAAATACATTTTGTAGTTATTTCTTTTAAATGTAAGGTGATTTTCATAAATATTTTATTAAATTTTGATATTCATCATGGCCAAAATCTTATTATAAATGTATGACTTCTTTTTTTGAACCCCTAAATTAAAAAGATTGATATGATTAAATTAACTTTGTTATTTTAAATTGTAAATTGCATCATTTTTTTTGCAATACATTTGTTTGAAATGTAAAAAAACCAAATAATTTAATATACAACTTTATGAAGAGTCAAAAGTTTCCATCATGAAATAACTGCTGCTTAATGCATTTTTTCGTATTAACCCAAAAGTGGTAACACTACTTTACTTTTGCAACAATTTTCAATTTTTTCTTGACTACAATAAACTGCTCAACAATAGGAACATATATACATGGTGAAATGAGGAAAAAAAAGCAATTGTAATCAATACTACCATAATAATTATATACGTATTGGTTGAAAAGATTTGTTTTACTGTTATATATAAATTTAAAAAAAAATTTACTACCCAAATTCGAATCATTCTTACGTTTTTTGAATATTATTAATTTTTTTTAATAGTAATAGGATAAAATGATTAAAGCTTACACTTCTCTTGAATGATATGAGTTTTAACTAACACAAACATACACAAACAACTTTAAACATAAATTTTAGAGGGAAATGAAAATTGTCACTACACATTTTATTATCTTGTTTACATTTTTGACATGTTAACCATCTTCAAACATTGACATCAACGACCTTTTTGTTCATTGAACGCTTGGCTGCTTTAATTAATTAAATAATATAATTTTTAAAATTCTGTTGGGTTCTCAGTAGTTAAAATATTTTATTTTTGGCGTCGGTAGAAATTGATAAGGAAGATATTACTTAAATAAGAAGGAGATGGAGATGGAGCTACATGTATCGAGGGGTAGGTGAGAGGTAACATAGCGGAGTTCATTCGAATATTATAAGATTAAAAATCGCATGACAATAAACAAACAACCATTCAAACTAAAGGGGAGCTAAACGCATATCGAGAAAAGCTGATACCTACTTTTGTCTGTACACCTATATAATATGAGGAGAAAGATATATATAAGTATATTTTAAAATATATGCGTACCAGCACGGCAGAACACACACCAGCAGCAAGCAGCAAAAATTAGAGAGACAGCAAGAGCGTGCATACAGCAACTAGGTAGTTTCTTAATATTGCGTGTCAGACACATGCATGCATCATAGAACGAACGCAAATCAAACGGCACTCACATGCCGTCCAATGCAGCACACCCAGTGCACATGTATGCAAAGACGTCTTTACATACGTACAAACACTAGTCCACTTACAAGCTTCGTGCGTCTTTTTTCAGTATTGTCGTGTAATAGAATTAGCTCTTTTAGATTTTAATTCTGAGCCAATTGGGTTCATCTGTAGCTCATTTTTTATATCTTTTTACGGCACATAAGCTTATTTATAGCTTTTTTTCATTCAATCTAACGATGTTCGACAAAAAAACTGTTTTTATTATTTTACTAATTTTTTGGGACTATTCCCGGTAACCAAAAAGTACTTAACTTAAGTTTTTTTAATTTGTATCAATTATCTACTTAAGACAATTTTCTCTCCTAGTTTAGAACTGTGCAAAAACTACCAACATTTTCTTCTAATTCTATCACACTAATGTGCACCGCACAAATTAAATGCGAGCACCCACAAACTAAAAACCGAGAGCCTCCCGACTAACAGAAGCACGTATTAATAACTTTTTTCGCTACTCAACTGCATGCCCCGCCGAACCAATACGCACATGCCAACACAAGCAGGCAGCGATTGTCACTTGCTTAAAGCAACAAGATTTATCAATTTTTCGCGCAATTTCTTAATCATGACTCAACCAGACATATAAAAACACGTTCTAGGTCTGAATATTTTGTTGAACATTATTTGAAATAAAACATTGACTCTAGTGGTAATACTATCCATAATTATTCTTTTGAATAATAGTTAAAGTTTTACCCTGTACAGTTATACAACAACAAGACCCTCATTAGGTACACAATCTAAAATGTAAAAATTTAATGTATAGAATCATTCAAGGACAGTAACAACTTAATGATTCACGTGAAACATGCCTCACTATTATTACAATTCATTTGATTACCAATGTTATATTTATTAGTATTATCGAGTCGATCCTTCCACAGTTTTATAAGCGTTGAGAACTTTTCAATGCAATTTAAACACTTAATTCTAATTATGAACGCTTGTAATTTTTTAATAATGGTATTCAGTTTTTTATAGAACAGTAAATATAATAAATTACACAGCTCCACAAAAAAAATCGAAAGTCTTAGTGCAGAGACCTGACATACCCTCCTATATGTAATCGACCACGCTGAATTCGAATCCGAGGTCAATTTTACTCTATCACGTCAGGATTTTTCATAACCTCAAAATTTAAGCCCAAAAACCCCATAACACATAAACCACTTAATGCCCGAGTATCTTAACCCAAGTAACGCTATAACCTTATAATTCGATCATCCCTAAACTCCATTAACCCCAAAACCCTAAAACCCAATGACGCAATAACCTCTAAACCAGATGAGTAACAGAGGTTTGAGTCTCTAGTGCTGAGATGTCTAGGTGAATGTTGTGTTTGTCCACGTATAGAGAATCTCCTGATTCGTCAGGCCCCTTAACTACATAATTGCTTAAATTATTAACTGTATGACCGTATTACCTCATAACTAACTAGCCTATTAACCCTAAAACGTGATTACCATGAAACCCTAAAAGCCAGAAAAATTAGCCCAATAACTCCCAAATCCTTAAGTCGTCAGTCACCGTAACTTTATCACTTATTAAAATATGAACTGTACATCCCCATAACCCTATATAACCCAGTATCTCTGTTACCCTACAACCTTATAACTCTAAAACCCTAAAAACTAGTGAAAAAGAGGCTTATGCACTTTCTAGAAAAGAAAATGTAGTTTCAAACTATTATATCGCCAACCCTTAGAAGTCCACTAGATTTATAAAATATTTGGTTGGAGGGCTAAAAGTTATGATTTATTTTGAAATAGATTTATACTGATATTATGATTAAATAACCTAATACTCATTAATAAAGTAACGATAAAAGTGTATCTTTTATTTTTTTNGCCGTCATGGCAAGCACAAAAAAAAATTTACGATGCAGAGGGTCGGATCCTCAGTATCGGCGGCTGGTCAGGGTGAGAAAGCAGTCCCGCAGGCGTCGTCATCCATCGACTGCAGCTCTGTAACGGTGGGTACTTCGGCTTTTACAGAGTATAAAGCTACGAGACGCAACGCAACAAAAAAAACTTGTAACGTCCACAAACATGATGATGACAATAAGATTGATACTGTCAAACAGTCCATCAAACTTACATTCCTGTACTTAGTGTCGTACGCGCTTATTACTCTTTGGGATATGAGGTTGTTTAACTATAGTGTTATGAGTGAATTGGATCCTACAGTTATTGTTTTATGCAATTATGTAGTTAAATGGGCTGACGAGTTGGGAGATTCGCTATACGTCAAGAAACACAACAATGACTTAGACATCTCAGCACTGAAGACTCAAAACTCTGTTACTGATCGGGCTTAGAGGTTACGTTTTAGAGGTTATGGGTTAGTTGGTTATGAGTAAATAGGGTCCTACAGTTATTGTTTAAAATAATTATGTAGTTAAGGGGCCTGGCGAATTAGGAGATTCGCTATACGTGGAGAAACACAACATTCACCTAGACATCTCAGCACTAGAGACTCAAACCTCTGTTACTCATCTGGTTTAGAGGTTATTGCGTCATTGGGTTTTAGGGTTTTGGGGTTAATGGAGTTTAGGGATGATCGAATTATAAGGTTATAGCGTTACTTGGGTTAAGATACTCGGGCATTAAGTGGTTTATGTGTTATGGGGTTTTTGGGCTTAAATTTTGAGGTTATGAAAAATCCTGACGTGATAGAGTAAAATTGACCTCGGATTCGAATTCAGCGTGGTCGATTACATATAGGAGGATATGTTAGGTCTCTGTACTAAGACTTTCGATTTTTTTTTTGGAGCTGTGTTATTATTACGAATAACTACTTATTTTGATACTCAGGTATTATTCGTATAGTGTAATCGTTTTTTTACGTATTTATTAATGAACTCATTGGGTAACTATTAGCCACTAACATTTTTTTTCGTGATATCTAGATTTTTAGTATAAAATTTGCTATGTGATAATTCAACACTATGATTCAGCAAAGTATACAGTATAGCTGTTTTTTGGCATAAAGAAACGTGTGAATTAAAATTCATGAATCTACTTGAGTGAATGCGTCCAACTGCGTGACCTTATCTTTTTTCGAGTCAACTTTTCTTAACCAAGTCAGCTCTTCCTGATATCAGGCTTATTACTGCCCAATGGTTCATGTTTCTTTCTCTATCATTCTCGCCTCTCTCACCTTTTTTTCTTGAAGCCAGCTGTGAGCCCGTTCGCGTTTATTTTTCTCTCAACACTCAGTTCTTACACACAGAATAAAGCACTCTAAAAAGCGCGAAAATGATCACTCAATGGTAAAAAACGACGTAATAGAAAACGTGACTGAAAAAAACTGAAACTTACAGGGACATAACATTTTGGACTAATGCATACATTACACATAAAATGTATAAGTATGTGAACGGATTTGAGCGACTAAAAAATACACGCAAATTATTATCAAGAACATGAGTAGCCACAGCTCATTGAAGTAACAATCGTTAAAATTTAAAAATTCATTTGCGTAATTTATTTTTTCAAGTAAAAATTTTGAAAACGTTATTTCACTTTTGTGCTTACCACATCTACAAAAGTATAAGTTTCAAAAGCACGCCAATTTCGATCAAATAAAGAGGATCAGCTTACTGTTTTCTTCGATTACCGTGGCATAGTGCATCAGGAGTTCTTACCACGTGCTTGTACGGTTGATAAGGAGTATGATCTTAAAGTTATGCACTACTTGCGAGAAGAAATACAAAGACAACATCCAGAGTTGTAGAAAAACAATTCGTGGCTTTTGCATCTCTATAATACATCTACCAACTCATCATTTTATTTTTGTAATTTTTTGTCAAAAAACAACATCGTATTTACCAGATTTGGCCCCCTGTGACATTTTCTTATTCCACAGATAAAAGAGACCCATAATGAAAAGGGAGGCGTTTTGTGACGACTAAGGAGGCAAAAACCAAATCGCTTAGAGTGCTTAAAGATATACAAAAAAGTGCATATCAGAACTGCTTTGAGGATTAAAAAGACCCCGGTACAAGTGTATTATATTTTAAGAGGACTTCTTTGAAGGTGACTAAATAGAATGAATAAATGAACATTTTCTGAGAAAAATAAGAACTTATCTTATTTTTGGAATATATTTAGTACATTAAATCAATTTCATTGTAATTTGATCATTTTACACTCCAATATTTTTATATTTCACAAAGAAAAGGTTTAAAAAAATAACTCAAAAGATTTTTGATGGTAAATTTTTGATGAAATTGTTTTTAGTATTCCAGAAACAAATAATATCTCATATATAATAGGTGTTAAGCTTAGCGTCAACGAAGAAGCTTGTACCATTCAAGCTTTAGTACAGCTATTCAAACAACAAAATCAAGGAGCTTGTGAAATAATCAAGTAATTTATGACTGATACTAACATTACATCACTCCCCGCTGCTGCACAGTCAAAAAGTAGCAAGTTTTTCTCTTTAAGTGCTAGTATCGTCTTCTTATTAATTCATTTGATGAGTTAAGATAACGGACGCAAATTTTCCTGGTTGCTTAGTTGATCCAACCAAGCAGTGGTTCTGAATCGGCGACTGGTAGCAAAGGAGTGCTATTTTTCGATTCTTAAGTCTTTTTCTGGTGCGTGGTGGTTAAGCTTGGAGGAAGTTCTCCGGCGTTTTCTGGTGTCTTTTTTTTTGGGTTGGCATTTTCTACTTGATTTAAATTTGGTGCTGTCGTAGCTGTTACGTTTCTTATTTAAGGGTTGGTGACAAGGGTTGATTTCACCTCGTGTGAAATTATTTAGTTGGAGGGTAGAAATCCCCAACAAGAAAAAAGTGGATAAACATCCTTTTGTTTAATCAACCGAGAGCTGATCCACCGACCGCTTTTCTCGTCGTGCCCGGGATTTTCATTCTTATAGATTTTTTTGACGGATGAATTTTCGATCTTCAGCACGACATTTTCATGTCGTGGTCCACGCAATGGTATTACCTGCATTGCATATAAATGATACATCTATACTTTTTTATTTCTTATTTTTAAATTTTGATTTATGAAGATAAAAGTAGGGAATTGAGCCCAAGTGCATTCTAAGTTTGCATATCATTATTTTGTTTTAATCTATAGCCGTCTTGACTTCATAGTTATAATTTACTATTTCCTATTGTAAATATACATTCCAAGTATTATAATGTAAATAGCGTTACATTGTTAATTTTCATTTTAGAGTAGTTTGTAAGCTTAGTCAGTAAGGAAAACAACTTCGTCCAGCGAAGGTTACCGAGTTGGATTGGCGATAAATGGGGGGATTCTACGAAAGTTCCTATGTGTCAAATATTACTTTCTTAAAATTGATTTTTTTTATTCAAGGTAATTCAATTATTTAAGATCATTTGGTTAAATCTGATTTTTTGTTTCTTTTTTATTTACGTAAGATTCTATTTTATAAGTTAACAATAATTTTAAAAAATCATTGTTTTTACAACTTTTTCTTTATTGACTAGAATACACAAAGTTTTTTATAGCGTTTACTTATTATTTGAATCAAAAAAAAATATTTTTCAGTTAGTGGAATAGAAAGATCCAGTGATTAAAGTTTGGCATTGAATTTGATAAAACGATTGAATTTTTTTTTTTTTTTTTTGTTTGTTGCAAAAAGGTGGACCTTTGCAATAAATGCTTGCATATGATACGATAAAAATAAACTAGACATAGCACAAGTTATTTTAATTGTTTCAAATAAAAAAACAATATTAGTGAATCAGGGATCGCTAGTATTAAGAGAGGAATCAAGATAAACAGTACTCTCAATGATTTTATGAATCGATTTTCGTAACGTTATGCTGGAATTTTTATACCAAACAAATTTCGACACAAAGCGCTTTCAAATTACTTCTTTTGTATTATCATCATATGTCTATAAATGTTTTTAAAATAAATATTGAATACAATAACTTTTAGATGAAATGTGGTTACACCAGTATTTGTAGAAGTATCACACTGTCTTATAAGTCTTGTGATTTCTAAAGTAGCAAATTTTTTTGTAGGCACATATTTGCTGAGTAAGAACTTTGCAAATTACTGTTACTTGACTCAGAGCTGTATACAACAAGGTAGACAAAAACACATAACCAAACTTTTCAACAAGTTCTTAAATCTGCCATACCAGTAAAACTTAAACAATCGTTTAGCTTACAATTTACAATGCACTGCATTTCTTTTCTTAGAGAATAACTGATTGTAACCGATTAAAACAAATAAGAGAGATATTTTATACAATTGCTACGTGTGTCAGTAAAGAAACTACAAGAAATACATATTCAAAGGTTAAAAATTTTGAAAAAATTAATATTGACATAGTTGCATAATACAAATGTTACCATTTCCGTTTCTCACAACCTTGCAACTGCTACTTTTAAATATGACGAAAACGTTAGTATTACTGATAATCAAAGTCAAATTCAAGATACGCTACAAGGAAACCATCCAAAAAACCTTAAGCTGTGCACTATTCGTCTGAAAAAGGGCCAGTGTACCGAAACAGCTGTAACGTATTACTTCGGAATGAATATATATATATTATGCATCAAATAATTTCCTGTAAGAATCATCTTTAGTTAGGAGCGTTGTTTCTTTAAGGTACTTGAATGATGTTACATAATCGTATGAAAATACACTCTTCTTCTAAAGCGTTTTTATTTTTTTTAAAGAGTATGTATCGTACATTTAATAGAAAACATTTTGTAGAGTATCGTGCTGCTCCAAAAGAGATTCCAACTTATTAAGCGATGATGGTAAAAATTAAAACAAATCAATGAAGTGCAAGTTTATACTTGTACCTTTAACGTGTTTCATAAAAGAAATGTATTTTTGTTTATTTGAGGGATAGCTTGTTCTCCTTTAGATAAGCAAATTACAAATTTATGTATAAGTAAGTGGGCATCATAATTACTAACGATATGCAAAATCACAATCACTGCTCACATGTTTTGATACATAAGATTACATACATTGTAAGCTGGGCTTGAGTTTCTGAGTAAAAAAGCGACTTTTAGTTTAAAAGAAAAATTTTCTGGATTGAAAAAAAATGTAACATGCACTTTCAAGTATAATAAGAATGATCGTAAAATTTTTATTACTTTTAATAGACTTCTTACAAACGTGACACATATCAGCATCAAAAAATCTAAGTCCTTTTCTTCAGTTAATAACCTTATTAGAACTGAACTGTTCTACATACTTCATAAATCTAAGGCAAGATCTCACATTTTTTCACCAATCAGGTAACTGTATTTTTAGTGCTTTCATTTTTTTTTTTTCTGTAGAAAATGTATTTTGATTTTGTGATATCAAAACTACACTTTAAATGATATCAGACACTTAATTATTTATGGTGTTGTATTGCTTGTTCACTATTAAGTACAGATTTTGATACAATCTTCAAGCCTGAATTTGTGGTACACAATTTTTATTCATCTAATTTTGAAATTTTAGAATTGTATTTCATGTAAGAATGCGTGACAAGCTTTTAAGTCTAAAAATTATTGCGTATGCGAAAAGCTACTCTTTAGCTAAACGTCTTATTATGTACGTTTGTCATGATCGTTATGACATAACTTTAAAAAAATTATCATTTCTCAAAAGGAAAACTAGAAAGACCAAAAATGATTATTACAAAAACATTTAAGTGAACGGATGTTAAGAGACTGCTCAACATAGAAACAGAAAGATAACTTTTTTTTTGTTATTTCTATGGGGAGAACAAAACAAAACGTTTCAAAAAAATATTTGTAAAACTAATTATCACAGCAAAAAGGATACTTATAAATGCGTTGACATAACCGGTAAAGGACGGAGTAAATAATGTATCATGGAAGAACAAAAATGTAGTAAAATTTTAAATTCTAGGAAACTTTTTTCAGAGCAAGAAAAACATTGTGACAAAAAAAAAAAAATATCTGTTTATATAACTTTAATTTTTTTCCTACTGTAATACTATTTTCATAAATTGCGGTGGCAATCTTTCAAACGTTACAGCATATTTAGAAAACGTTTACCCATGTTTCTAAATTATTTTATATTGTTAATAATGGGGTTGCATATCTAAATTTGAGAGATGAATATCCATATGTAAAACCATCTTTTATGAAAAACTAATCATTAAAAAATTCTGAAAACTTTATTTAACTGAATAACACAGTCTATTCTTTAATTTGATATAAAAATCTTCACATTACCAAATTTTTAAGAACTTAGAACTAAAAACTTACTAATTAATTATTTCTATCCTCGGTATTTAAAATGTAATAAATAATAATTTCCTTACTTTTTCACATATATTGCATATAGTTACATATACATGATAAAATAATATAATACACTAGAAAATTGAAAAAACTTTTGCATACCTCTTTTAAAAACAAATAGTGCCTTTTAACGAGATCTATAAATAAATCATCACTAGACACACGAATGTGTAAAACATATTTCCTTATGCATAGATAGGTTTGATATAAATCTTGATGTCAGTTATTTGGAGTTGTTTGACAACTGTAATGCTGGCAACCCCTAATACTTGATCATCTTTACTTCAATTATGACTTTATTTCATGAGTATAGTAACTATCTAGACCATGAAGTAAAGAAAGTCTCAGATTCGTTGTAGTGCTTTTACATTTTTTCTGACCACACAGGCATGTTAAATGCAATTCGAAAACTGGACTATACATAGAGAACGTTAAAATGTTAAAATAACTTATATATAAATATAATAAAATGTTATTTACAGCTATAGTAGTAGTAGTAGTTTTTTTTTGGGGAGGGAGGAAAAATGCATTAAAGCACACCATAGGGACAGCAGTAGTGTGGGACTCGGTGGATTTTTTTTATTAGACCACCCATACCCACTAAACCCCCCCCCCTATGTCACGTGGCTTTTGATCCACCCCGGAACCGCGTTAGCATTACTTCAGGGTGGAGCCACCAGGGAGACCATCGCGTCTCACAGCATTAACGAGCTAACTCGCCACCATTTGCTAAAGGTGCTGATGCTCTTGAGTCTTGAAAAGGACTCGGGGTCCCTGAGGACCAGCACCCTTTCTAGCGCTCCATAGTAGGCCGCTAACCTAGCAAGCACCACTATAAGCTTAATGTTCTTCCTTGCTGATAGGTAAAAAGTACCCAGCGCATCGTGGGTCCACATTAGCCTGCCTTTCAACTCAACGCCTTTTTGCCTTATTTTCGTCCTGCTGGGGCCTTACTCCTGGCCTCTTCTAGCGCTTTTTTAAATGAAGGGCAGCTCCCACTGCCTGCTACGTGCTTGTTCTCCATCGTTGGGCAAAGGAAGCACCGTGCTGGGCCTGGACACTATTTTTTCCGGTGGTTTGAGCTTCTACACCGGAAGCAAAGCTTTGATCTGTTTTCTTCTCTACAGTTGCCTGAGACGTGTCCATATCCCAGGCATTTGTAACATCTTGTTACTTGAATTCTTCTTCGTATTCGGCAGCTTACGAAGCCAACTTGTAACCTGCCTTCCTCTTCTACTTGTCTGGCAGTTGCTTCGTCCCCCTTTATTAACACCAGCCTCTGTCCTCTGGCATTTGGCTTCAAGAGAGCTACTTCTGGCTCCTGGTTCTTAAGTCCAAAAGTCCTAACGAAAGCCTCTTTGACCTCATCTTCCTCTACAATAGCATCCAGGTCTCGGACCTCTAATGTCACTTTTTTGTTGCTTATTTTGACAGTACCCTGTCCGGCTACCGACTTTTGAATTTGCTGTGAGAATGCAGTAGCATTCTCTACACCTTTGGCCTTAATAAGTATGTCTCCTTTTTTTGTAGTGACAACACTTTGGACTGCCACATTAGCCTTATCAGGGTCAAAGTTCGCCTTTATCGTCCTCAGCACCTTTGCAAAGGTCTGCCCTTCAGCCATCTTCACGACTACTGTTATTGTCGCATCCACTTTTTTCTTCTGGCTTGTTTTTTCATTCAGGAGAATTTTTTTTTGTTTGCCACTGCCTGTTTTCTTTTTCTTTGGAGGCATGGCTTGCTGGCGTTTCTCAGGGCTGTCCGATGGGCTCCTGTTTCTTTTACTTCGTTCTATTTCCTTTAGGGCAGTGGCTAAATACTGACACGTTGCTGTCCTCGGTGTCGTTGGTGCCTATGCCCGACAGGCTTCCTCTTCGTCCTTTGTTCGTTAGAAAGGGCCGTGGAACATTAAGCAGTCCCTGATGGTCATGAGACACGCTTTGTGCCTCCCCCCCCCCCAGAATCCGTGGGGCCTGCGAGTAGTAGTAGTAGTAGTAGTAGTAGTAGTAATAGTAGTAGTAGTAGTAGTAGTAGTAGTAGTAGTAGTAGTAGTAGTAGTAGTAGTAGTAGTAGTAGTAGTAGTAGTAGTAGTAGTAGTAGTAGTAGTAGTAGTAGTAGTAGTAGTAGTAGTCGTAGTAGTAGTAGTAGTAGTTGTAGTAGTAGTAGTAGTTGTAGTAGTAGTAGCAGCAGTCGTGAGGATCCATACAAAAATTTACTTTTTAACAAAAATAAATGTTTAGGTAAGTTTAATGCACTTAACTTTGTTTTGAAGGAATTCGTAGTACCTTCATAAAATGGCAATGAATTGTATTCGTTAATCTTAAACGTAGCAAAAGTTCTAAAATCAAAATCAAAAAATAGTCAACTTTTGATTGCTTTTTTTTCAGCTTACTTTTGGCATAAAACTAGTAGTATTTAATTATATTGTACTCGTATACTAACAAAAGCATTACATTCAATTAAAAATATTGTCCTTTTACGTTATTATATACTTACGACATAGCAATGCATTAATGTAATTGATGTTAGGCTTGCATTTGTACCGGTCAAATGTCAATGTTACTTAGTTTGACTATGTTCCTAAACAAGTTTAAGAAAATACAGTACTACAAGTGTCATACAAAAAGTAACTGCACCAAAAAACCAAAAAAAAACTTGACCACTTTTAGATTTTCACTTCAGAACTTTGCAAGGCTAACGACTCACGAGTACAATTTATTGCAACTTTATAAAGGTTTTAGAAATTGCTGAAAAAATACTAGTTAAATGAATCAAGCTTATCTGGCCTTTTTTTTGTTGAAGAATAAATTTTATGACGAATATTTTTTTTAGAAGAATACCATTTTTTGATATGTATTTAAAATAAGTAAAACACTGTTTATATTATTAAGAACGTACGGAATGTAGTCAAAGTCTGTACGAGGCAGCTACGGTGTACTATGGTAGTCTCACTAATATTGTACTACAAGCTGCTTTCTGATGTTTACAGTACTGAAGAATATGTTAATTGACACAAACTGTTTATAATTTTGTCAAAAATGAATTTTTTTCTAAAAAATACAGGTACTTGAAAATTATTTATGTAGGATGCTATTCTTTATTCATTGACTATTAAATAATTTGCAGCGCTTTCTTTCTTAAATTAATTACACAATTCGAATGGCTCCCTCTTTTTAAGACCATTTTACTAGTATCTTTTTTTAAACATTATCGAATTACACATATTATTTCAAATGAGTTAGAAAATAACTACGTCATTTCAACCATAAACAATTATCTGATACGTATGAAAATCCTAAAGGCGACATGCAAGTTACTTACACATTTATCAAAATTTGAGTTTGCTTAACTTTACAGCTCATTATCAAGGGCATTTCAGAAATAATTTAACACTTACGCATAACACAAAGTAAGAAATATGGAAACAGAAATAGCCATACACTTTTTGTGATAAAATAGGTAATTATTTAATAGATTTAGTTAACTAGCTAGAAGTCTTTTTTTGTATAAACTCTAATAGGCCACATTTTAAAATTTATAGTATTCATAATTTTACCAAGTAATTTTACTTTAAGAGAGTTGCGCATACAGCTCCGTCAGGATACTGTTCATTTTTACTGTTCCAACTTTCGATGCATGGTGTAAAAAATACATAGGGTGGGCTCTGCAGCCAGCCAACTGATCAGCCAATCAGGAGGCTTGAAACAAGCGACCTTTTATATTGGATTTTCCACCAATGAGCGTAGAGAACGCGTTATTCAACTACTTACACTTTATTGCTGAAAATAAATACAACTCACCTCGAGAAGCAGTATTAAATTAAAAGCTTCGTACGTACGATAACGTAAATTAGATTGCCAAAGATAAACAAAAAAACTGACTTCTGATGTTGAAATTCTCATAAAAAAAGAAAAAAATTGTTAAATTTCTTTATTAAAATATTTAATAAACTTTATGCATTGTTTATTTTGGTAAAGTAAGTTACCGCTTCTGATAATTCTGTCTATCAACTGTTTTTTGGTAAAGTAACTTAGCAAAATTTATCCTTGGATGAGCAAGCATTGGCAGTTAGCAACCCAAAAGTTATTTTCTTAAAAAAAACAATGCTAAATAAGTATTAAGTTACTTAACATAGATGCTTGCTATTGTAATAGTCAATTTACGCATTAAAGATGCTTATAAACTTGAGCTGCTATTTGCCAACGTTAATTCACCCAAGGGTGTATGTTATTAATTAACAATATTAATAAGCAGTTGAGCTGCTGTTGAATGTTACTTAATCACCCGAATGTATGATTTGATAACTAAGTACACTAAAACACAATGGCGTTGCTTACCACTGATGCTTAAAATTAACTGGATTGCTAATCGCCGATAGTTACTTGCCTTAGGGCACGTATTAATAATAAATAATACTATTCAGTAGTTTGGTTGGTAATCACCAATGTTTACTCACCAAGCACGGTGGTCTGGGATCCTTTTCGTCTAAATTACGATGGTCTGGCATCATTAATGTCCGAACGCGATGTGATGGCATAGTTTTAATCTAAACACGAAGGGCTGACATTATTTTTATCCAAAGTCAAGAAGATGGCATCGTTTTCGTGCGATGCTCTAGACTGACTTTTTTTCTGTTTTTTCTTTTGTTTGATGGAGCGAGGAGGGAAAAATCTTCATAGACACCTCAGCTAATCTGGTGGTAGTATCGGATTCATCCAGTGTGCCTACCGACTAAAAACTAACCTACCTGCATGGGACAGGTTCGTTAGAACCACTCTCCTAGAAGACAAAAAGAGCATAAGAGAAGACGGAAGAAGGAAAATAACGGAGAATTTTGGAGGCCAGCTCACTCTTACAGGCATGAGAGAAGGGGCACTTATGCATCTGGGCGAAGCAACTTTTTTTTTGTCGGAACCTGAACTGACATATTTTTTTCGAGGCATCGATAGACGTTCAAATATAATATCAAGTTTTTAAAAAAATGACTAAAATTATGATAATTCTATCAATATTATGACTCCCCAATACAAAGTTTGAAACATTCACGTTAGAATGATAATGATTATACTGTTTCTTTTTGTATATACTACTGAGTGTGGGCAGGTACATGTTTAACATTGTTTTAAATACAAGACAAACCTGAACGTGATTTACGCGATTTAGTAATAACAATTACCTAGTTGGCAATTCATGGCATTTTGCTATCTTTATCGAACTAACTAATCAGAATTATTCAGTCAAAATCATAAATTTTTAAACATATTATGTATACATTTACATACATAAATATAATTGTAGTATTAATATGATATTTAAAAATAACCTATTGTAGCTCAATACATAAGGTAATAATTCAATTATTAATGCGGAAATCAGTTTTTCTGTTTTTATAACATCTCTTCATAGATTCACTGTTCTCAGCATAAGTTTTACTACCTTATTTCCGTTGTTATTGGTAGCTTTTACTAATTTGAATGTTTGCTCCTGAAATAATAAAAAAATATGTGAATCTTTCGTATTCATGGTCAACTTTCTAATAATACTATGATACAATTTATAATCAAGACTTTTGTTACAGCCGTGGACGAGGAATTTTTTTAATATTAACGTACAATTCTAGTATACTTTAGGCTATTTAAAAAATTTAAATTGATAAACAACTCCATTTGATTTTAACGAAAAAAATGCAAAGTATGCTTCGTATATGGACTTGTCCACTGAGAGTGGGCCACCTTACGCGCGCGGGACTTTTTCACCCGAACATGCTGTGTTCAGCTCGCTCATGATTGCTAGGAGATAGTAAAAAAAATAATTAAAAAATACAAATCGACAGATTTTGATCTGCTCTTTTTGATAGTGCTATTTATTCATTCTTAAAACCTCTTTTTCGTGGAGAAAAATAAGTCAGAAGTTCAGGACGTTTCTCTGAAATTCGCCACGGTTACATATAATGTAATTTGCAGGAATCGAAAGAGCAATGCCAAAACATTAACTCCACAAATTTTTAGAGTGGGAGAGCGAAAAATGCTTAAATTACAAACAAATGAAGACGATGGCATGAACAAGTTATACGGTGGCGAGGCGGCAGTATACAACAAAATCGTTAGTAACAGCGTGCCACCGCGTGGCAGCGAGGCACAGGCGACAACTGCACACCTCGATGCAGTGCGACTTGCTCATGCCATCGTCTTTATTTGTTTGTAATTAACGCATTTGTTGCTCTCCCATTTTAAAAATTTGTGGAGTTCATGTCTTAGCATTGCTCTTTCAATTCCTACAAATTTTATTTTTTCAGACCATGGCAAATTTAATAGAAAAGTCCTGAGCTTCTGACTCATTTTTCTTCACAAAAAGAAAGGTTTAAAAAAAAAAAATATCACTGTTAAAAAAAGCAGATCAAAATATCTTGATTTGAATTTTTTTATTATTTTTTAGCCATCTCCCAGCCATTATGAGCTAGCTGAACACAGCGTGTTGGGGCAAAAAAAAATTCGTAGCGCGCAAGGTGGCCCGCTCTCAGTGGACAAGCCCATATATTTGTATACAAATACACACACATACATTTATGCATGTATTTGTTTATGGTAAATACATATGTTTTTTATTTGTTACTTAAGCACAAACCAACAATAATAATGAAGGAGATTCTAGAGTCACTAAACATACTAAAAATGCAGTGATATTTAAATAGACATTTAAAATTAAAATAAATAATCTACATAAACAGTCTCATATAAGATTTATTTAAAAAATTACTTAACATAGTCTTCAAATATCCAGTTTAAACGAAGGGCTTTCGTAAAGAATGCTACTCAATTTCGAAAATTGTTAGCAATGTTATTTTTTTACTAAATACAAACTTCTTATCTCTTAGGCACGGCTTTTTTCCTTACAACACACTTTGCGCCACTGATGGGAAGGAATATTCTGGATCTTAAAGCCCAAAGTTAATTCGTTACCCAAGGAGCAAAGTATTTTGTAAACGCACAGCACTTTGCACACTTTAAACAAAAAATATTATCAACACGCACACAATTGTTCGACAATCACCTTCTTCGATCGCAAAAACTCAAACTCAGCACCCTTAGTACGAAGTGTACTTTATAAATTATTTTTGATAGTTTCACAAATCTTATATGTAGTTATGAAAAGAGGTGTGTTAAGCTTTGCCAATTTAGATAATTCTGAAGTAATTCGAACATAATTGAAAAAAAAGTCCTTTAACTTTTATATTGATTGCTTATACTACCATAAAATATGAAGTTATTTTGTCAATAAAAATTATTATTATTATATGTTACAATATTTTTTGATTGTATGGATAACTCTTATAATGCAATAAACGTTTGATGAATTAGATAATTTTTACAATAACTTTCTGTTGGTAAGAAAAAAATAGTCAGAGAATATATTTTTTTCTCTAATATAGGCATTTAAGGCTTTTCAATTGGACCAGTTCATAAATTTAACTAAAAAATCGGTATTTAAAGAATATAACGGTTTAATGCGATTTACATTTACAGTATGGGCTAAATTTACGATAATTTGTTAATAAACTAAATATTTTTTTCCAAACTACATTTTAAAATTCAAATTTGTTGTTTGATTTATTCTATATGAAAACATTATTTGGATTTTAAACTATTTATAAAGATGCATACGCTTGACTATATGTTAAAAATGATTTTTTTTTAAATACATCCCAACATTATTAGGACTTTGACCCTGAGCCTTATCAAGTGTTATGGAAAATGCGGGTACCAAAAGAAATTGTTTTCGGTGAATTATAAATTATATTATAAATTATAAATGGTAGTGAAAAAGAATTTTCTGTATTCAAAGTTATTCTTAGTATGAAAATTAAGTCTCTTATTTCCTCTCCTGTCATTATTTCTACTTTAATGTTGTATTTAAAAAGTTTATTGATACGTAGTTTTTAGTTCATGAGGTGAAAGCCTTTTATTTATACGTAGTGTCTATTCGCACCGTATGTCCACGTAATTACGTGGATAAAGTGGATACGCATGCGCAGTAGGAAACTCTACTGTCCAGTACTTATAGGATCCAAGTTTTTTTTTTCCGACTGAGCGAAGCGAGCAAGGCGCATGCGTATACGTGGATATAAGGTGCGAATAGACACAGCGTAATTTATATTATTCAAAATTTCTACTGGGAAATTTAAATGTATGTTTTCATCTGTTGGTCTATACCTTAGTAAGTAGCATAATCCATAATATAATATGTTACAGAAATACTAGGCATTTTACTTAAAACTTCACTATTTGAATATAAAATATACTCATTATGAGTTGTCAAAATGACACTATCAACAAAATAATTGTCAGAAGATTGTATGTTTCATCCACACCCGAGTACCAGAGTATTTTTATTTTTTTTGTATATCAAACCGTTTAAAGATATAAGCAAAACGAACTTTGAAACACAATTTTCCATAATTTTGATATCCATAATTTTGATCGACCACTCAAAAATAATCATTACTATTTCTTTTGAAATCGGCAGGCTCAATTATATATAGTGTAAAAAAACACCCTATTATAGATTAATTTTCTAATTCAGAAGTTTTTCGGTTGGTATCCATAAGTATTAAGAACAGAAATCAGATCGGCATACTGCGTAGCACAATCAATAAGGTCTCTGATTACCAATCCATACATTTTGGGTTCGATTCTCGGAGTCCGGAAAATTTGAAATTTTTTTGTACACATATATAATATATAATATATGTGTGTGCGTATGTATATACTATACGTATAATATTCATACGATATTTACATAATATATACTTTTCTACATAGCTATATATACGGGTAGTACAAGTTACAAACGGGAGAGGGGCGGCAGTAAGTGCGTGGAAAAAGAGACAAAGAGCCGAGCTAAGCCGAGCCGAATTAAACCGGAGATCGTGCCATCGCACGGGTCGCTTTATCGCGTAGGTCAACCCCCCAAGCGCGCCAATAGATGTTTCACATCAATATTGCTTGTTATACTAGTAATAAAGTCACATAAGATCTTATAATATCTAATTTATCTACAAGCGGGAAAATCATTTTTTAATCATACCTTATTAAGAAACCAAATAGTTCTGTTTTAACTCATGTTTGGTGCAGCCATTAAAATTGTCTTACACATTCATATTAGTATTGCTGTTGTGCAGTAGTTATTGTTAATAATGTTGTTATTATGACTAATGCAGTGGTTGTCATCACTGCCACAATTGTTACCATAACCATCACCAATACAGAACCACTGACCACTCATATTATATCTTGGGGCTAAAGCTTCTCCCCTCAGTGAAGAAAAAAAATCCTACAAAAATTATATTGTCATATATATTTTTGAGCCTATAAATTTAATGATACATACGTATCACACATATTAATGGCTATACCAATGATATAGTCATATAAAAATCTTTTAATATCTAATTTATCTAGGAGCGGGAGAATCATTTTCCAATCATACTTTGTTAAGATAGAAATAAAAATGTTTCATTTGGTGCAACTATTGTGTACATTAGTATCGATTAAATTGAAGGGGAGAAAAAATAAAATGACAATTTAAAAGAAAATCAAAATGGCAGTATGAAACATTTTATTTTTATTAATAAGTTTATGAATCATCAGAATAAAGTAATTTATGAATGAGTATTACACAATACATTTTTAAATGGTAATAAATTACGTATAAGGTATTTTTACTTTTGACATCATCAATTTTATTGAGATATTCCAGTTACTCGATTTGATTACAAAAACTTCTCCTTTTCTGTTTCAGCTCGCGTCAATTGCATCAGCTGCTCACTGAAACTGTATATATAGGTAAAAGAGTAACTCGCACTCTATCAAACAATCCACACTTTTTAGTTGGGCTGAGTTTTAAGCTATTTACGTGATGTTACGTCATGCAGTAAAAATTTTTAATAAATAATCAAATATCGATTGTTGTTATATTTGAAAGCAGGTGCAATCATATGCTTGTGATGGGTTTAAAAAAATGTTTTCCGGCTTTACTTTTTGCCCACGAAAACTTTATTTATCGATTTCACTTATTTATACAGAAAAAATGCCGTAAATCTGGTACTCATTCGATAGCTCGTGAAAAGGAGAAGTTTTTTTAATCAAATCGAGTAACTGGAATATCTCAATAAATTTTATAGTTGCGATTAAACTTATTGTGTGAATTAAAACTTTGTCCTCTAGCCCTTGTCATTTTGCATGATGACGTCAGAAGTGAAAATACCTTGTAAGTAGAGAAAGTGAAAAAAATTTTAACTTCATTGTTCATTGTTGTTCGTTTTCAGTAGAATGCCTTTTATTATTATTCAAGTAAGTACTTTATTACAATGAGAAATGTACAGTGTAATACTCATTTATTAAATATTTTATCCCAATCATTCATGTCCTTATTTAATGAAATGAAATGATAAAAGATATAAAAAAGGACATTATATATCCGCATACGGTATACAGCCTATATACAGGCAGTATTAGTCTGCTTAAGATACGCACGATGTGCATGGCGAATATACCCGCCTAAGCTCATGCCATTGTTGGTCCGTATATGGTTGCGTAGACATACCGTGCAGAGCATCTCTGACAGCATACATGGATCGTATAGCTGCCGGAGATATATTTTCGAATTCACTGATGTTTGTTTAGGTAAACATATAAAAGTGGAGTGCTAACAGAAACCGTTTGTTACCATACAGAAATCACTTCCGCATCTCTCTTTTTTTTTATTATAAAGTATAAAATACGATTATACATACAATATTGTATACTTCTGTAATAATCATCCTACTTTGAAATATTTAAGATTTTTTTTCATTGGTAGTTCACTGTATTTTTTAAAACAGGATTTTCCAAAGTCTAAAAGTTAACGGTCAAAACAAATTTATTAATGTTAACACGATGTTTGCTTTATTTACAGGATTGTGACTAATCACATAGTTATTATAATATTTTTTGTTTATCAAATGGTTTACTTTTTTTTGCAGATTATACTTTTGTAATAGGATTTACCTACAATGACATTCATATTTTATAGACAAAATGTGAAAGCAATTAGGTATGCACGAATAACTTTTTGAAATAATACATAGAAGATTTTCTAACTGTGTAATTATTTTTTTTATGGAGCAAACATTGTTATAAAAAAAAGGTGCGCTAGTAAATGTATGAACATGAAAAAGAAAAATGATGAAAGCTCAGACAACCAGTGCAAATAATTACAACGCATAGTAATTTAGTTCACAATTTAATATGCCAGTGGACATAAAAGAAGCCTATTAAAACGTGCTTGTGCTGCAGTGGCTGTACATGATATTGATATACTGCAATTACTTACTTAGGTACACAAAACAAATCGTAAGATCAGAAGTAAGAAGTCGTACATAAATATTGCTTACGTAACTTTTACAATACTCTGCACATGCTAAGGCTGGGTATTCTTTTATTATTAGTTTTGCGCCCTTAATTTTGAAGTAGTGGGCTGGATATCTACATCATCATTTATCAGAAGTATATTATACAAATCATTTGACAATATATAGAGGTTTATCTTGCGGAAAACCCCATAAGTCAATCATCATTTTTTGTGGATACTACGTTCTATTCCATCATCATATTTCTTTTAAAAACTCCAATAACACAAGATTTTCCGTAGAAACATTTTGACACTAGCGTACAAAGAATTTCTTAAAATTATTTATTACGTAATACAACAAAATGTTAGTACAGAGACTGCATTTGCTGAGTGCCACCTAAGTACAGTGTTGTTGGTTTATTTCAAGAGCCTACAGAAATGGTAGGCGTACGTATTATACAAGAAGGTAATAATTTACGATATTTAACCGAGTAAATAAATATAATTCAAACTTATATATTGTTACGTGGCAAAACGGTGGCTTGGAGTGCACACAAGAGAACAAGGACAATTATGTTCAACTATGCTTTATTACTAATATTGGCAAGCGAATAGTGCTATTACTTCTTTTACCATTGACTCCTAACTCCTCGTTAGCTACCGACCGATGCCCTCAACTCTACTCCCTATCTTCTTATCTTTCCTGTTTTTCTATCTTTTAGGGTTTAAACTAGGAAGGGCGCACGAAACTTCTAGATCGTTTATTATTTACATACTATTTTTTCTGTAGGGATTGCAATAAATGATAATTTTAAATAATTATTTGATAAAAACGATTTAAAAATTACGCTACGCAGAAATTTAATTCTATGGTCAAAATATAAAAGAATAATCTGCGATGAAAGTTTTTGTATACGATGCTGGATTAATTTAAACTAATCCAGATTTTGTAAAGAAAAAAATTAGATTTTGAAAAATTATTTTAAAAATTTGAACTTTTAGTTGGAATAAACATTATGGAATGTGTATTAAAAGAAATTAAATGGTTCAAGTAATTTTTAAATAATCGAGACAATAATAAGTTGATTGAATGTTGAGTTAAACACGCAAACTAGGCTGTGGACTGCAAATTGAAATTGAAATAAACAAATTTCAACATTTAAGTGGTTCCTACTTTAAGAAGAGATGGAGAGTTATTCTTACAATACAGGGAGAAAGTAAAAATAAAAAACGCGATACTTTAATCTCTATTTGAATTTCGGCATATTAAAACATTCAAAACAGTAAGACTCAAGAGCTATTAAAGTATCCGAGACAACATTTTTTTTTTTTTTAACAGTTACAAGAACGAAATGTACGTGAATTGAATATTTATAACAACAATACTTTTACAATACGTACAAGCAATTAGGTTAAATCTTACCTTTGTATAATTATCACATCGAAAAAATGTTTGTATTTTCTTTATTACCTTTATATTTTTATTTTCTTGTCGAATGTTTGTTAAAAACCACAACCTAGACTGTAGTAAAAATTATGTATTGTAAAAGAATTATATTAAAAGAATTTTCGGTAATTAATGTTGCGTTACACGGTATATTATTCCTATTTAGTACAAAAATTTTTAAAAGAAATGATAATGAAATTTACCAACGGTTTAGTCGAATGTCAATACGAAATTTTTGCCAATTTATCGAGTTACAAATAATAGTATGAAACCAATCACTATGTTACGTAGAATCTATGTAAGACCAAATGAAGTAGTTTTTAAGAACATAATTATTATGACTCTGTATACCAATAAAGTATATTAGTTTAAACTTTAATGAGTTTAATATTGTGTTTAACAGAAATTGTGAATGTCGCTAATCAGAATTGTGTTTGGGATTACGTTATACTTAGATATACAAGGTATTACATAATAAATTACATTGATCATATGATTCGATTTTACGAAAAACTATGAACTGTAGCAGTTTAATTAACAGACCTCTTAGACATATGCCCATGTCTTTCATGTCATTTTCCTTCATAGAACACAATGATCCTTTACCAATTTGGTTCTCTCAAAATAAGAGTGTCCAAAAACAATTGTGCACACCCTTAATTGATGCAAAAACTGTTTTTCAGATTATATTTCGTACCTACGGCGTAAATTAGAGCTATAGGTATCAAAAACGTATGTCAACTTAGAACATCCTATCGCGAGCCTTACAACGAACTTATAGGGTATTTGTAGCCAATTTGGAATAAATTTGTAGTGCCAGAATTCATTTCGTCGGGTCTTAACATCGCCCGATGCGCTCAGACGTAATAACTTGATATCAAGATAGCACATCTTTCTACGATGCGGGGCACACAGAAGGGATGGAAAAAAAAAAGATTCATTTGGTAGCTAATTTTCAGCTTCCAGATGAATATCACAGATCCAGTATAAAAAGCACTCCAGTGAAAATAGAAGTGCCATCCAAATCATAGTTTGGCAAAATTTTTCCAGTGTACTATTGAGCGATCTAGATCTGAGAATAAATTTAAATCAAGTCGATTCAGCTAAGAAATATTAGTTATCTTATTCATATTTGTGTCAAGCGTATCGAAACAAACAACAAGAATTGACAGGACTATGGTCAAATCGCAGCAATTAGAAAAATATTAAAATATTAAACTTACAGCTCATTAGATTGGACTATGCACACTTCCTCTTCAAATTGTTACTTATTAGAAGAAGAAAAAAACCTTTTTACTACTTTAGACGTATACTGAGCTCTTAGTGGAAAAAACAATGTGTTCCTACCTGATGCGTATCAAAACCTGTACAAGGAGTAAGTGAGGTCCAATTTTTTCCAAGCCAATTCAATACACCATACGTGTAACTACTCTTATATATTATTTTGCCCTATGATATTTTCCTCATATGTGATTACTTATGTTAAAAATTGAGGTCCTAAGATTTAATTTTACGCGCTTGATTAAATCTACCAATCAGTCACTAGTACGCCGAGTTTCAAGACAACAAATCGCAGTGCGCCGCGTCTCTTTAGTTAGTCAATAGCTGTGTAAAGTAAGCAGCGGCTTACTCTTTAGATGTAGCTGCGCGATGTAATAGCCAGTTCGTACTCGGTCGTTGAGCAAGGTGCACGCACCTTTGCATGAGCACACACATACGCCTCTTTTTCAAAGTTTTACACGCGCACTTTAACGATCAATTTACTGCCGTTCTTTATAACTCGATTACT
>NW_019379776.1:129066-161537 GCF_000648655.2 Copidosoma floridanum | reverse complement strand
AAAAAAAAAACGGCTAAATGAACTTGCTTTTTTTTTTTTTTTAATGAAAGAATATTGTCAAAATAATATTTTGTCAAAGTTTGAGAGAGCCCTACCACAAATTTCTATTAAAAAACAGCAAAAAATGTGCTCGCAGCAGACGACTTGGCAACGCTGCTTTTGGAGCGCGCTTTGAAATGTAATGAATAGTAAAAACTCCTTTTGTAATTGAAAATTTAATTATAAAAAATTCAACCGAAGAAATAAGTACACTGTCATCAGTAGACGACGACAACAGCAGTAGACGACAACAACAGTAGACGACGTGCCAGCAGCCGAAAAAATTCACAACGTTGCCAGACGCTCTCCCTCCCCTTGCCTCTCTGAGATTTCCCCCCGCTAACACTACCGAACCTCCTTAAAAGTGTTAAATATAAATCAGTCATATTTACTTAACATAGAAAGATACTCCCGCTCCGATACTCAACATTTTTGGCGCTCGAACAGGGACGAATTGAGTAGTAAAGTAAGTAGTGTGCCACGTGGTGTAACGGTTGAGTGCATTTAGTATCACCGCCAAGTCGCTCTGTCCGCCATATTGGAAGTCTCAACGACCATGCGAACGGCAAGGCGACATCGAGGTCGTCTTGTTGAAGTGTGTGCTCATTAGAAAGTAAAGTGTATAGTGTCGTTACGCACCATTAATAGCGCGCGGCACGCGCAACAGCCTTTAACCATTGTGACAACACCTCCAATTTTAGTGTTTGCTATAAGTTTAATATGCTGGTTCACTTTACTTTTCGTAAGTGCTGTACTCATACGTACACACACATGTAGAGCGCGGCTCTCTCATAGCCATTATATCCGCCATCTTTTAATCGGCGATTCTCATTACTTTCGTAGGTGCTGTACTCATACGTACACACACATGTAGAGCGCGGCTCTCTCATAGCCATTATATCCGCCATCTTTTGATCGACGATTCTCTTTAGTTTACGTTGGTGTTTTACTCACATGAACACACACACATGGAGCGCAGCTCTCTCACAGCCTGTATATCAGCCATTTTGATACTTAGTTCTTTCTTTCTAGTACGTCATTTTTTCGCCGACGGTGAAGTAGTAGCTCATCATTGCTACAATTGCTGCAGGCAGGTCACGCCTGTTCCACCAGCTAATCAGTCCTACCATCCAGTCTACCTCGCCTGCTTGAGCTGCAGGCCCTCTACACCTGTAGCAGGCTGTCCAAGCCTGCCCCATCCGCAAGTCTACTTCGCCTGCTTGAGCTGCAGGCCATCTACACCTGTAGCAGGCTGTCCAAGCCTGCCCCACCCGCAAGTTGAAGTCGCCTGCTTAAGCTGCAGGCCCTCTACACCTGTAGCAGGCTGTCCAAGCCTGCCCCAACCGCAAGTTGAAGTCACCTGCTTAAGCTGCAGGCCCTCTACACCTGTAGCAGGCCATCCACGCCTGCTCCACCAGCCAGTCTACGTCGCCTGCTTGAGCTGCAGGCCCTCTACACCTGTAGCAGACTGTCTGCTGTCCACATCGGTGCCTGCTAGTACAGCAAGCCATTCTCGACGCACGCTCTTGCAGTTTTTCTGCGGGCCACTAATGTCTGCTGCCGAAGCTGCAGTATAGAATTCTTGTGCTAGTAGAGACTTTAAGTTTTAGATTAAGGTCTTAGTTCCAGTTTTAAGTTTCTCATTCGAAAATTAGTGTGCCGTTTACGAATATGGAAGATCTTTATGCCGCACAGACTGAATTGCACAAAAGGATCAGCAATTGCTTCGAAAACCTTAAGAAATCAGGTAGTGAAAATATGTCTCGTGGTAGAGCAGAAGCTATGGTACAGGCTTTGGAAGATTATTTAGAAAGACTTCGTAAAAATCATCAAGACATTCTTTCACTTACTGATTCAGATTATAAGCATTTATATTTTACTAGCAAACTTTTTGATATGACTGAGGACGCGTACTATTCAGTAAAGGGAGTTTTTGCCGAGTACATTAGATGTCTCCCTTGTGAAAACCCACGCCCGCTCCAAACCAAAATCCCACTTTGGTAGTTCCGCCCATTAGTAATTCTTACCTCTCAAGAATCGAACTTCCTAAGTTTACTGGTAAATATTCTGATTGGGAGAATTTTCGGGATACCTTTAGGTCTTTAGTGCATTGGAAGGAAGACATCGATAATATTATTAAATTCCATCAATTACGTACTCATTTAGGTGGTGAGGCCTTAGACTTAATCAAATTCATTCGTTTAGCAGAAGATCAATACTCTACAGCTTGGCAAACTCTCATCGAATATTATGATAGTCATCGTCGTATAGTTAATAGCTATTTGTTTAGTATTATGAATTGTAAGGCTATGAAATCTGAGTCGGGTACCGAGCTTAAACGGATTTATAAAGAAATGTTGAATCCTATGGATTCACTTCAAGCTATGGGCCGTGACTTAGGAAGTAGCGATCTTTATATTGCTCTAGTAGTTAGTAGGTTTGATGCTTCAACAAATAAATATTGACAAAAGTTTGTCGGTAGTGAGTCCCAATCTCCTACTCTAACTCAATTAAGGCAGTTCCTAAATTCTCAAATCATAACATTAGAGGCTTGTGAGAATTTATTAATTAAACCTCAACTTAGCAAAGTTAGTAGTAAATTACGTATTGTAGCTTCTCATCAGTCAAACCTCAATAGTGAATTAGTAGCTAGCAATGTTACTTCTTCATGTTAAAATTTCATGTTAAAATGATGTTAAAAATTCATGTTTGCAGCGTTGGAAGTTAATAACTCAACTTTCTCAGCATTTTTGCGGATTTTACGGATGAATGAGGATTTGTAGTTAGATTATCAATCTTCCTTCTCCTCTCGTCGAAGCAAGGGAGGGGGAATGTTCAATATTGAGGTCCTAAGATTTAAGTTTAAGCGCTTGATTAAATCTACCAATCGGTCACTAGTACGCCGAGTTTCAAGACAACAAATCGCAGTGCGCCGCGTCTCTTTAGTTAGTCAATAGCTGTGTAAAGTAAGCAGCGGCTTACTCTTTAGATGTAGCTGCGCGATGTAATAGCCAGTTCGTACTCGGTCGTTGAGCAAGGTGCACGCACCTTTGCATGAGCACACACATACGCCTCTTTTTCAAAGTTTTACACGGGCACTTTATCGATCAATTTACTGCCGTTCTTTATAACTCGATTACTTCTATTACTTCTCGTTTCGATTATTCCGAATCTTTACCTCAGAATAGTAAAGTATTTGTATCAATATTATTAATTTAGTGTTTCTATTCAATAAATACGTTTAAGAGTGTTAAATATAAATCAGTCATATTTACTTAACATAGAAAGATACTCCCGCTCCGATACTCAACAACTTATTAACATTATAAATTTGAAGCAAATTAACTGGATTATATTTTGTCTGACTAAATCTAACAGCATATTCAAGCAACTTGTTCAGAGTGCTCCAAAAGTACTTCACTCTCTTTTAACTACTATAGTCTAGAAAAAGAGAAAAGTAATCTCGGAGTTTCCAGAAAACCGGTGCTCAAAAACGCTCTTACACATCTGGAGAGAGTATGCTGTAGTAAAAAAGGCGGTTAGGAGCAGCCAGTAGAAGTGAATTCTATCTCCCTCTAGCCAAGCCGTGATTGGTCGAGCCAACGGTACAGTATTTAAGGAGGACGTGCTATTGGCCATGTGCAATGATGGGAGGGGATACATGAGTTAACACCAGCGTGCGTAGTGGCGAAAACAGGAAACCTTGGGTACCAAATTACTGTCATTTTTGTTTATGTAAGGAAAGAATAACAGTATTTCGTCAAATTAACAGATGTTATCATCACGTATGCATAAATAGTATCAATATTATGAACCTGCAGTTACACAAATGCAAAAAAATGAACTATATGGTGCCAAGAACGGTTGTAAAATGATTGAATATAACAATATATTAATAAAGCCTCGTTAATTTTCGATCCAGAGCCCACTCTCAGAAGCAGACGGCAAAAAGAAAGATAAATACGCGAAATAAGACATGATTATTGTGATCTCTATTATTTAAACGTTTATGAAATATGGGTGTAAGAAAGTGCTGTGTTATTCAGTGTTACAGTAGCGCAAAGACAGATGGAGTAAAATTACATAAATTCCGATGATTATCCAACTGTAAATAAAGGTAATTTTTATGTGCATTGCAACATTGTAGGTTAACTTTGTAGGGAGCTGAACTAACCAAAGTCTGCCTTATTACGACGGCACTTGTCAAATTGCTAACTACATCACTTTGAAATTCTGTAACATTGCACACATGACTACTTTTAACCAACTGAATACCTTTTTTTAAGGCTTCACAGTTAAAACAAATCGAGTGTGTGATCTTTTTAAAGCCTGTTTTTATGATAACATCCATTATCAGATGAATAAATATACTAATTTTTTGCTAATTAATTGATTATTACTAAAAGTGTGCATCGGTGTATGCTATTGACGTATAATGTGGGTACCCACGGTTGCATGATTTTGACACCAAGAGTGGCGCTACATGACATGCACCTGGCCAATACATCGTTAAATTAGAGCAGTAAATTTTTTTCTACATTAATAAATAAACAAACAATTAAATTTTTAATTTAAAACAAAATTCAATCATTAATAAAAAAACTTATAAAGAAAGGACAAGGGTAAGCTAATGAATATATCCAACTGTTCAACTTGTTTGATAATGTATTTATTTATCGAATGCAGTATCTAATATTCACGATTTTTCATTCAGCGATCCTGAGATCAGCGTAGCGCGTACATTGATTTTTTTTTTCTTTTAGTAGTAAATGGAAATGGTTTACGAATTGTTAAAAATCTTTTAAATTGCAATTTAAATCCGACATTTCTATTTGTAATAGAATTTTTGCCTTTTTTTATAGCTCAATACTTTAACTAGTATGTTTATGATAACATTAAATTAGTTCGAAATTTTTTAGGCAAATGTTTACAATCTACTATTCATTTAAAATAGATAAAAGGAAATCACATCACGGAAAATCTAAAGTGATCATTATATAATATTAGAATCCGTTTTCAACAGAAGCATACTAAATAATACGCTTAATTCACACGGCAATGAAACATATGCGTTTTAGTAAACTGGTAATCTTTATAAAGAAGGGTGATGAGGATGCTCGAGAAAAACATAACGATGCTTGACAATTCATCAAATAACGACGACTAAATCAGCTTCGAAAATTTACATTTATATTCAGTATTCGTTGCTATGTCAATATCTGAAAGAAGTGTTACTGATTTACTTTGGTATATAGAAGATTGACTATTATACATGACAATAAAGAGAATCTAACAATTTGACATTTTAATTATATTTTTGTTAGCCACTCAAAAATCAATATTTTAGTTGAAACACATTGGGTCTTAATTTGAAGGTTGTACAATTTTGCAACTTATGCTTTTTTCGCATTCAGGGTCAAAGAAAATTTTAATACATTTCACTTTAATCGAAAGAGCTCATTTTTTTATGTTTAATGTAACTATGAAATCGTTATTACCAATTAGTTGAGAAAAAAAGTTATTTTACTCATACTATAGGGACTGAATAAACTTGAACATGTCCACGCACGCACACGCATGTTGCGATACATACTAGCGGCCTCCTCTGTCTAAGCTTCACCTGAGCCTCACTGTATGGAACACCGCAGTCTGTTTACACGTAATATTAAACGTTTTTAGTTAAAAAGTTTACATCTTTTTTTGATACTTCTCAGAACAAAATACTTTTTTTTGAAAACATCTTCGTTCGGTATCCATGGAATTTATTTGATCAAATAATAAGCTGTATGGAGTAAGAAAAATATCATAATGCTAAAAAATACCATGCGTTCTTTAAACCATAAAATAGTTGTTGGCCCTAAAGGGACATTGATTTGTACTTTCTCACGTTACAACAAATGGGAAGGACTATTTATTAAAACTGTACATATTTAAACCTAATTAAAAATATAAAATTATTAATTGTTTTCCAATCCCGAAACTTTGTTACCAGAGCCACTAAGTCCTAGAGTCTAATCTCTCCATTTTTTAACGCCACAGTGAATACAAATACATACTATTTTATCTATTTAAAAAGCTGAAAGATTTGAGTTATTACTGTTAGGATTATAATGGAAAACTGATCTCTTACTTTTTAACGGGTTTTTTATTTGTCGATTTTCACACTGCTGTTTTAATCTCGACGGATGTTCTAAGCCAGTTCTTTAACGCCTAAAATTGGATATATAACAAGCTTTTGAAGTTTTCCCTCCAATTTACCCTCTTGTGACTATAGGCATGGTTGAAACTTTTGTAAGCCCTAAGGGCTGTTTTTTGTCAACTTTGTTAAGTCGATACATACGTTTGTTGACAAAGTAGTTTGAAGTTCGATAAGCCAAAAAATGACCAGCCAGCTGAACTCTTTTTTTACTCAAGTTTCCAGCAAACGTGACTGTCTAGATACCTTAAGGTGATCTTCTCTGGCTTGCTGTTGTAGCACCAGACTGACCGGGAGAAAAACTACAACCATTAAAGATTTGGAGCTGTTTGTAGAGCTCTTTACCAACGTCTCCTGGTATTATGCTGGAAACGTTGGTGTCTAAAGCACTTTTTTTGCAGAGCTCAGTCGGTTTGGTGATCTAAGGTAGGGAGATTGGTTCGTGATACTTGTCTGTTGGAGACTGTCCCGGTTGCTAAAATTTGTTTTTCCTTCATAGCTTCACTGTTAAGTTCGCCCAGCGCAGACCTTGGAGAGGATCGGTGATTTCTGGTTGAATGCTTAGAGTCGAGAAGGTAATTCAGAGTTGTCGGTAGTCGGGATCTTTAGCCTCGCGGTGAAAAACTCCGCTCGAAGATCCTAAAAAGAACCGATGTTATTGATGGTTAATTAGAGAACGGAAATACTTATGATGGCCCTGAAACAGGCCAGTGGTGATACATCCAGTCATTCCTTATTATTATTCTCGATGCTGTGGATTAGCTTTACTCTTACTCTCAGGGTCTTTGCATACAGAGAAGATGTTGGAGGGAGATGCGCCACTGGCCAAAAAATATCTCATCTTCAGGTCGTTTCCCGGATAACCAACCGTTCAGTGTTGGTCGGGGAAGTAGGCCTGGAGAATACCACGTCTAAGGGTATATGCCGTTGTTCTGAATCACTGAGAAAGAGGCTAATAAAATTTTCAGCTAATGTGGCTGCTCGAACTCCTCAAGTTTGTATTCTCTTACTTGCTGTTGTAGCAAAATCTGCTCTGGTAGCACCAGGTTGGTTGGAAGAACGGCCACGAAACCCTGAATTGTTAGAGCAGATTGTGCTCAGACTAGACGTCTTCTGGTATTAAGCTGGAGACGTTAGCGTTTAGAACGCCTTTCATGCACTGTACTCGTTAATCTTGGTTCAGGATGAAATTCGACGTAAGCTGCTTGTCCATTGAAAGCAAGTGTCGTCAGTAGCCGGGAATCCAGCTGCACGAATCATAAATCTATTGTTGATGCACTGGCGGTTAACGACTATGGTATTCGGCAATTTTCTCGGGGATATTACAACGAGACCCACTTACTTCTATTGCAGGTAGCTTCAATTTTACTTACATGCCACTTAGCAGATCCTACTGAACTTAAGTGAAAAACTAGTGTATTTTTGCAAAACTTAGAGGTCATTTATGACTGTTGTTTTTAATTTTTTTAAAGATCAAAACTAGACAAAAACCATATAGGAAGTGTCATGAATCAGTATGCAAAATTCAAGCAATATCGGTTCAGAAGTTTTAGTAGTAAGCGATAACAACGGTTTTTAGATTTTTGCTTTATATATTAGTGAAATTTATTGTAGTGCAGCCACCTCCTAGAAGTAAGGAGAGTTCTTGCTTTGTTATTCGTGCTTCTCTCACTTTACTGAGTACTCGAAAATCCGCTGTGTTAATTTTCTTAGCAGTTTTTATGACACGTAGCAATGTCCGTGTAAGTAATGCATTGATTAGTTCATATCACGTTTCTAAACGGCTGATTCTGTTTTCATTTGCAATTAAAATGCTTATAAAAATATGTTCGTGTTGTAACAACAGTTCGTGGAAGCTTTAGAATAATTTCTGGGACTGGAATAACCGTTCTTGAAGTGAACCCACTTGAATTTCTCTACATAAATACACGCAGTGGTTCAGGGATTTAAAAAACACCATCATCTAATTATATTTACCACTTAACAAGACTTATTTGGTTCGGCAATCGTCAGTAGTTTTATTGATAGGTATTTTTTTTTTTATTTTACACTTTCATTCAGGATTCTCTTCTCACTTAACTTGTAGCTTTTCTACTGGAATTAAATCACCCCTGGTTACATTAGGTATTATGGCACTTTAAACACACTAAGTTTAGTGTACTAGTTATACACACAAGTCTTCGAAGCATATTTATATTAATTTTTGATTCATCTGTATACTTTAACTATATGTATATTGAATATGAGGGTACACATAACACACATATTACCCTCCAATACCAGTTCTTATGGAAATCACGTACCTGACCGTTGAAACCTGGCTTATTTTATGCTATCAAGGTATGTAAAGCGATGGTGGATGGAAAAGGGAGGTTTGTTTCATATATGTCCCTATTTCAGACTCTTCCACAAAATTCAGATGTCTACAATTTTTTCCTGCATTTGACCAATCCAAATATTTTTCTTTTTGATACGAACATTTTCTTTATTTCTCTTTAAAGATAGCTACAGTTCTCATCATTAAAATGTCGGTCCTACACTCAAAAAAAGTTCGACGTACCGCTCACCTCACCTGAGGTACGAGTGTCCCCCACTACTTTGGGTGATCTGCTAGCCAATTGAGGATGGTAAGATTGTCAGCTCTTCGACAACTATGTGCATCCAGCAGGACACTCAACCTGATCATAAAATTAAAAAATGATGACCGATCTCCAAGTTACAAGGTTAAAAAGTAGATGCACTGTAAAATTTGTGACAAGCAGAGGTACCCAATTCCTCGCAGCAACAATGAAGAATTTAAGGTCATTATGGTGTAAAGCTCAGCACAAAGGGCGCCAAGGCCAACGGGCTCTGATTTATATATGTGTTGGGATATCTGTGAATAAAAATGTAAGTAAATGTGTGTCGACACTGCCGATGAACTTGATGACAGATGTTACCGATGTATAGTATACACAATACATGTATAAATCAGGCCCTAGCGCCCTCTCTACTAAGCCTTACATTATATATGCCTCATTGTAAGGTTGCTAACAGTAAATTTGAGCAATTAAAAATTAATAATTCAAATCACCTGAAAATGAGTCATGGATTATCATACTTATTTTATTTTCTTGCATAATTGTGTTATTTAAAATTACTGCATACAAAGCAAGTGTAACATTTTTTTCAATCACCACTTACTTCTGGAATCTCAGTACTAAAGAAAAAAACTAGTAGATTAATTTCGATGTTAACTTTAACTCATTAGTGTAGCGCGTTAGTGAACTAAGCCACAGGCGATTACGATCGACTATGACTAATAATAGCACTTATACACTAAACTTTTTTAAATGTGACTACGAACTAAATTTATTCCAGACTCCTTTAACTGCGAACTTACTACGAACTTACTACGTAGTCATAATAAAAGAATTTCAACGCAAGTGCTTTTATTAGTCAATCTTGAATGTAGGCTTCTGTTACTTACTTCACTAGTGCACCATTGAAGAGTTTGAATTAGGGTTAACGCCAAAATAAAATCACTTCTTCTCTGCGATTCTTCTTTTTTTCTTTGGCACCAAACTACTGCAAGTAGGTGTTAAACTCAAAAAATGTTAAACTTGCTTATTATGAAGTAAAAGTAATTTTAATTAACACACAAGTACGCGCGCACGCACACACACACACACACACACACAACGATGATAATCCAGAAGTGAATGTAAGGTGATTAAATTCCTATTTGAATAAATGCCTGAGCAAGAGTAGCAGTAGTTTTCGAGTAGCTAAAAAAGAAGCTGATATTCAAGAAACGCTTGAGTTAAGGACCGTCTTTTTTCAAACTAAGCGCATTTGACATGCAATAAATAGTCCAGGGATATCGTCAAACTACCGGGAAAAATTGAATGGATTACAATTTTTGAGCTATTTCATAAAAAATTTACTCCTATATAAGTAGGTACAGTTTGCTAGGTGCCAATATGGTCAGATATTGCTTAAGCAAAATTTTTTTTAAACAAATTTGTCAAAGTTGTTTTTGTGTTGAAAAATATATATTTTCATATTTTTTAGTAAATTTGAAAAAAAACTACAGTTTTCGAGTAAAGAATTTATAAAGTTTAAAAAAAAGCGTTTTTTTGGACTATCAGGGATCTACGAGAGTACTTAACAAACACATTTTTATGTTACAGCACAAGAACATAAATTGTGAACTTTCCTCTACAAGTTTAAGAAAAAATTTCAAGGTAATATTGTTTTTTCTGTAAACGTTCAGGTCGTTTCAGTGTGCGCGCCTGTATTAGTGTGTATCTGTATATGTTTACGACACTGTGAGGCACAAATTGTAAGTATATATAGGTATGTCCTAAAACATGTACGCATGCTGAAATACCCTGAACGTTCATTGCAAAAACCTAAAGATTGTAAAGGAAGGTTGATAGCTAATGTTTACGTGAAGCACCTTGCGAAAACGTTGTTACATCCCGAGTTGATACGAATTATATTATAACTAAAAGCTATTCGTCCATCAAATTCAGATAAGACGTATTGTGAATATGAAGCAAGCTCATTTGACAAGAGGAGCTCATACGTCATTTATATGCGTGTGTGTAATAGCTTCAAAGTGAATGTTAAATAATATCCTGACATATGGTACAGCCAGCCTCTTTGTAAGAATGCAGGTATGTATTGAAATCGTATTATATGTATGAATGAATAAATAGGATTATGTGTATAAATGAATAAATCCTATTGTATGTATGAATAAATAATTTACTTGCGCGTTGATTGTCCACTTCTAATAACACCGATTTTAAAATTTGTAATCAACACACTATTTCATTATATTGAAAATTAATTGTAAAATCCCCAGAAGGATTTATTTCGAAATTTGTAACCTTACTGTCACACTTAAGCTTGAATTTGGCGTTCTTTTATTGTTGATGCGAGCTTTCATCATCACTGACCCAAAAAACTCAATTGCACTTGTAAAAAAATGCGATTAATACTGTTGTATTGTTATTTCCTAATATATGAAATCATAACATGTAACATCATCGTGCAAGCCTACTGTTTTGCTGTCAACGCAATCTGCAAGAACATCGCTCATTGGTTGACCTAATTCAACCAAAGGCCTTTTTTACTCGCTTTGACGCTTTAAAAACTCACCATAAAGAGAAAAAATCGCTCTTTTTACGTCTGTCACCTGTCCTCTAAAGTTTTAGTCTACTTTTGACTCCCGCGACTTGCGAGTACTTTATACATGTAAAGCATAACGTGTTGGCTGAGGCACGTCAGGTAAAAATCGAGAGTATCAATAATATCAGACTATGCTAAGGAGCGAAATACAACAAAAGAGGCCCACTGAAAGTAGTTCCGGTGATAGCAAAGAAGGCAGAAACCGCAACCATTGACAAGCCACGAACTCATTCGTGTAGTATAAGGAATCACTGGGAATTACTGCACGAAAAATTGCAGCAGTAATAACAGTCAGTGATATATGTAAGTATTTTATCAGTCATATAATTAATATCAAAATCTGTGAAGTGATCTGAATAGACTGTATTTAAGAGAATACTTGTTTTGAATTGTTTTAATAAAAGAATTAAAAATTAAACATTGATTAAATCATCCACATTATTTGAATAATTATTTTTACTTAACTAAAAAAGTCAAATTAAGCTCAGGAACTGAATTCTAAGAGACCCACGAATAACATTAAAATGAAACGGTTAAGACTATACTTTAAACAAGTCCGGTCATAACAAAGTCTTATTTCCATATTTTACCAAGACTCTGAACATAGGAAAAACGGCATTTTTCCGAACTTTGAAAATTAGTTACTTGAAATCTGTGGGATTTAGGTATATAAATTTCAAATGACTTTCTGTTTTAAATGTGCCAAAGATTATGAAAATATTTTTTTTTTAAATAAAATAACAACTTTAACTGATTTATTTATTTGAAAAAAATTGTTAAAACAATTTCTGACCTCATTGACACGCAGAAAAACGTACTTCCTCATACCAGAGCTTATTTTTTATGAAGTGGCACAAAAAATTATAATTCCAATAATTTTTTCCGGTTAATTGACGGTTTCTCACGGACTATAAGAAATTTTAATAATTAAAAGTTTTGGTTGACCTGGACAGATAATTCCTTTTTTGAGTACCAAATTTTCATATTGAAATTTAACAGCAGGAGAATGTGCTCCAAACTCTTTCTCTAGTAATTAGGATAGTTTTCACTAGTTAAAAAAATACATCCATGTCAGGTGAAATGGAAACATAAAAATCTTGTGTTTATGTACAGAACCTCACAAAGTTTATTCGTACCTATTTAAATTTTTCAGATTTATTATTTTGTGCACGTTAGAAAATTTTACTGTCACGAAATGCTAGGTGGATGACCACCGTTTTTCCTTAAGAAAAAGTTAAAAACGTTTTAATAAAATATAGCAATAAGATTTTCATAAAAGGCAACAGTTATATTGTGTCTATAAATCAAGTGACACGTTGAAGCGATCTTACATGAGACGAAATTAACAAAAATGGATTCGATGATAAGTTCAAAAGTAAATCTTTACACATTATAATGACAAGTAATAGGAATAATTTGTTGAAGAAAATGCAACTTCAGGAAGTAGGTCTACATAACGACGAAAATAAATTTTCAGAAAATTTGCAGTTGTCAGAAACTATTATTAAATCGGAGGACCCATCAACATCGTTTGACGGATCTTTATTTTACAAAAAATCGATAAATTTCGATTTTCACAATCCAAATCAAGAGTTCAAAAGTTTCACACTTCAAGTTACCTACTGTGACAACTCACGAGCAAATAAAAAAAAAACCTCATTAAAGTTTCAAAAATATATGGGAATTTTTTTTTGGACAAAATTATTTAGAAAAATACAAAGTTACCATATAAATTTCGATATAAAAGACACGACCTATCTTTGGATAGAACTTCTGACTACTTTGAATATAAGCTGTATTAAAACATAATATATTAAAAGAAAGTTGATACAAATTTAAAAATAAAACTAAGGCTAGCCAATGTACTATATGGAGCACTTTACAAAGTAAAGGAATTTTTGCATCGATAAAAAAAGGCTCAATAGCCATTTTTTTTATTTTTTTTGCTTATGCTCAAGTTCTACACAATACATGTACACAGTTTCAGGTTCCATCTATAAAATTTAGTACATGTATACTTATACATAAACAAAAATACTTGTAAAATCTATCTCCAACTTCTTTAACAAAAATAAGATTACCTCAAAATGTAGTATGGTTCATCCCTGTGCAGTGCACAACAACAACAACAAATTACTTTTATGTTAACAGAAAAGTTGTAATGAACAATATTAAATAAAAGTTATAGAAAGTCTTCCACAAAATTTTTTAACTTTTTTATATAATGAAATAAATAGTTATAAATAAATTTTTGTTGAAGTATGAAATTTTACGACCATTTTTTCTGTTTGTTTATATAATCATATATTGCTTTGGAATTCCAACATGTCACTCTGATTCAACATGACCTCTCTGCAAGACTATGGCAAAGGTCTGAACTTATTCCGCATACACTACGTAGTATCTTAGAAAAAGGAACATGGATTCTGGGTCTTTGTATCGATCACCAAATTCCTCTACTTCTTGGAGCACTTTATATATTGGCTAGCTATAGCTTCAAACTATATTAGTGGTGAATGCTATTCTTTCTATAGAGGATGCATTAAGCGCTCATAGGCTTCTTAGAAAAAAATATTTTCTCAACTCTTTTGCGGCATTTTGACGCTTACTGTACTCTTGGTAGGAGAAACTTGAAATTCACTACACAAGTTCCATCCAGCTGGGCCTAGCCCAAGCAGTGATAGCGCTCTTGTCACGAAAACTACTACACATTGAAATTCTAATTAGTATTTATAAGACGTAAGTGTAAGGAGTCAAGAAAATGGAATAAATAAATTTGTCTTTTTTTTCTTTTAATAATAAGTAATATATATTTTTACATCACAAATAAAACATTATCTTAATCTATTTCTAATTACATACATGAGAAGAAATTAATGTATATTTATATAGTCGTTAAGTTGAAAATATTAATTTTGTGTTTAGCATCGCAATTATTCTATGCAGAATACGGTTTCCGGTCATACAAATTATCAGTATTTACAATAATCGACGTAGATCTTTCTGCAATACTGCAAGTGTTTAGGATTTCGTCTAAATTATCGGTTATGTAAATTTTATAGAACAGATAAACTGGATTGTTGATGATAAAAGTATTTGACATTTTTCCTAAATCAGGCATATTCTTTATAGTGCTTACATCACTTTTAAGTGTAACATATAAATATTCATTATATTATGTACCATAAACTTGCTCTGAATGTACGGATTTCGCTACACCTTCGGTTTTGAAACCAAGATTACTGACAAAATGTTCAAAGCCATTACTTTTATAAGAATTTCATCAGTTTGTGCAAATGTTTATTTTTGTCTGATTAGTTTTTTGCCAGTTTCCCAGATACAAATTTAAGTCATTTGACTGATATTCATCAAAGATATAGTTACATCAAGTTTGTTCAGTTCTCCATAGTAATGCTTGAGTGATTCATACAAGTAAGATGTTATCGCGATACACAGCGTGTATTGTAAAATAACAGGCATGCGGTAAGGGATATTAAATAAAAGAACACAACGTTATTTAACTAAGCAAATATATTGCTTATAAGTACATGTGAGTCAGGCAAGTGATGGCAGAGTATTAAGCCGTTTAACTACATAGAACTAGAAGTCACCATACAGTTACTACACTTGCATGTATGTATATTGTATTGCAATTTTCTATACCAACATCTCCTTTCAAATAAAATGCAATGAAAAGAAATATGTGCAATTAAGTACCATTAATTTCTTTGATTATTTTTTTGAACCAATAAGCCTAACAAAGTCATTTATCTTGACACTTGACGCTGCCTTAGAGCATCAGCCAGAACCTCACCGCAGGATATGTACTCTACTTGAATGTTCTTGGATTCAACTTTCTCCTTGATTATAGAATCTTTGACACAATGTGCTTGGTGGCCTAGCTGTAGTTTGAATTAACTCCAAGGCTAATTGCGCCTTTGTTATCACAGTATGTAGCTGTTGGATCAGATCCTTGAAGTCGTATAGTTTGTGTCAGTCTTCTCAATCAGAATGCCTCAAGAACAGCTGTGTTTCCGAGTTCTCATATTCGCGACCTTTGTCGTTTTGTAGAATCTTGACTCTAGTGTCTCCCTAATTTTCTACATACTTCAAGAAATGTAAAAAAACATTTTGCAACTTAATAATAACGTGATAAAAAATATACAAAAAATTTTCGACTAAAATCGTCTAGAAACGTTAGGAAATACTTAGCCTTGCCCATGGATGACGTATCCATTTAGCACACATCTGAGTGTATGAGTTCTAATTTCTGAGAAGTTCTAATACTAGTCGACTTGAAAGGAATTTTGGTTAACTTGCCACAAATTTCACATGGTCCTACATTTAACGTGCCTGTAATTTTTAAGCCACTGGTAGTCTGAGCTTAGGTGAGCCAAACGACGATGCCAAATGACTGCACTGGCTTCGGCTGCCAGGCTTACGTTCTCACAAACAGAGCAAACCTTTTGTGGTTGTGCATCCACACTTGCATTTTCAATCTTGTAGGTTTAATTTGCTAGTGATGGTGCTGTTAAAATCAGTTGACGATTAGGGTTGAACACCTTATAAGAAATGTTGTTAAAAATACTGTGCAGCCAGACTTAGTAATGCAATTTACTAAAACCAAGTTTGCTACTAAATCAGGAATGTCTAACACATTCTTCAGCACAATATTTGTAGTAGGTTTTGTATCTGAGATTTTTAGGGATACTTCCCCTTCTCGCTGAACTATCATTTTTTCTTCGTTGGCTACTGTGATGGTTTTTGTATTACTAGGTCTAAAGTTGTTTAAGCCATCCTTACTGTGGCACATGTGTGTAGATGCACCTGAATCGATTATCCACTTATCTACATATGGTGCTTCAGTTGCTATTAAGCCATAAAAAGCACATACCACATCCTCGGGATCTGATGAGTCTTCGTCCTCCGAAGTTGTGTTCTGTGTCTGTGCATTCGAGGCCTTGGTGTTTTTTTTGCGATTAGGGCAACACTGTGCCATGTGGCCACGTTGATTGCAAGAAAAACACTAAATTTATTTTTGCTTTGGGTAGGAGATTTTTTGTCGTTTCTTAAAACGATCATTAGGAAATAATGCGTTTGATCCGTGCATTGTGTCAAAAATGTAGTTTTTAGTACAGTAGAAGTAACGTATTTCATTTAAACTACTATGGAATTCAACGCATGTTTTTGTTGTTGCCGATGTGTTCCGTTTGATTTATTTAATTTGCTTTTCATGTAATTGTTGAGTTCTTAATAGTGCAAGTATGAGGGGGCCAGCTTTTCTCTCATCATTGGTAATAGTACACAATCTACAAAAATATCGCGCAGAGGGAGCGAGAAATTCGACCACTTCGTGCGTAACTAGTGTGTCGGCAATATTATTAGAATAACATTACAATAACACAAAAAGACAAGCTCGAAATGTAAAATTAGTACCTTTTACTTTAATTTGAACTCTGAAATCACTCTCCAAGTGTCGCATATCATTTCCTGCGTTTAACACAAATTATCAATTTTCCTTAATAATTTGCGGCATAGAAACTTCATTACGATTCTCATTCTCAAAGGTTATTGAGATTTTTTTTCAATGAAATACTACGGTATTTAAAAATGTTTTTGCCTTAAACTTGCCGAATGATTTTTATTACTTATTGATCGAACGGTTTCATTTATTATTATTCTTCCAGCAGTCTAAATCTAAAAAGTAGTAGCAGACCTTATTAAAGATTTGAGAACAATTTTAAAACTTTTACAAAACTGTTTTCTATTTGGAATCAATTAATCTAATCACATTAATTAATATATTTGTTTGATGTATCCGAAAAAAATGTTTACGACACATATAAATTTGACACGAAACATAAAGAAAAGAAATTTAAAATAAAAAAAAAAAAATTTTAGATTGCATTAGTTAAAAAAAAATTCTGCCAAGATATGGAATCAAACCCCAAGAATGCAAACCGATCCACAGAGCGGCAAAGCCTTAACCATCTTAGCTATCCGATGGACATGGGGTATGGCTTTTGAAGTCACATACGTTAATAGATATCCTCTGGAGCTTGTCCTACAGTTCACAGCAGTTATGATGAGTATAAGTAATAAATTGGTGATTATAACGGTACTGACTACCTTAGAAAATAGTTAAAGCTGAACATTATTAAAATATATTACAGGATTTTGAAATATTAAAAACACGAGAGAATTAAAAAAAATGTCTTGAAACCAAAAGCCTGTGCATATAATTTTGAGTATTAAATTTCACGACTTATTTTCGGAAGATCATGTGGCTAGTCTATCTCAAACTGTCATATGTTCTATAGAGTTTTGAAAGAAAAGAATATGATTTTTTTTATAAACATCTGTCGAAACTTTTTATTCACTATTTATTCCCTCTTAATTTTTAAAATATTGGATCATAAGATTAAAGCCAATTAGTCGAATAGCATGGTATACTTATATAGTAAAAGTATAAGTAGCGAGAAATACTCGTCGCAGTCGTAGACGCTTGTTTTGTTATGCGCTCAGCTATACAGCTATATCCGACATTTTCAATTCCCTCCTCGTCCACACACATTCCGTATACCCCTTCCACGTGTCTTCAAAATATGCGCCTATATGCACATTTCTACGCAAATCCACTGTCTTCCACTTCTCAAAAGGCGTATACCCTACAAAACAAACCGTGTACCTGATTCGGCTGCTTTGCCGCGACGGGGCGCTCAAACCAGTGGAAAAAAGGGCACACTCCGTAGCATTGCAGACAGCAATCTCCCTACTAATCTTTGCTACGGAGTACGGGATACCAATGTCAATAAATATTGTAAAGATACATCAAAAATGATAAAGACAACTATACCATGAGCACATGCAACTACATGCATCATGAAATATTCAGCATCTTGAAAAACAGGTTAACAAGCTTGATAATCATGTTAATAAGCTTGGTGTTGATGTTCAGACACTTGAGGTTTTTAAAGACATGCAATATATATTTTTTCTTATTGTATTGCAAATATTGCTTTACTCAGTTAATAATATAATTTATAGCTGTAATTATACCTGTAAATAACAGCTAAAATTACAGTCTCTTTCTTTCTAGTACTTACTCCCTACCCATGAGTACAGAATTCGACAGAATAATTATACTATTTGAGCCTATTAGAGCCACCAAGGATAGTTAAAACGTAGCCATAACTTGTTATACTTTTATTATTGTAAAATTACATACGATTTCATAATACTTTGGCACATGAATATAATTTAATTACAATTGAATTCATACGTAGAAGACTTGTAATTGATCTTATAGGTAATGCCCATCATCAGATAATCTACAAACTCTAGTACGAGAAAAAAATTTTTTTGGAACAAGAAATATTGGCACAGAAATACAAATCAGTACATAATAGAGTATAAGTGGAACTTAAGAACTAAAAGCACTACAATAAATTACAGCTTCCAAATTATGTAACTAAGACAGTTCTACCATCATAACGTGAGACACCAAATTTAAAAGTGTAAGTACTAAAGTGTGGAAAATTTAAATTTTAAAAAAATTTATATTTTCAAATTGTAGTTACGTTTGTTGTAAACGAAAAACAATAAACACACAAGTTATCAACTGAAAAAAAAGTTTATAAATATAATCAGTAATGGCTCCCTTGCGAGCCTTGCTTGCTCGCTCGCATTGTAAAAAATAACTAACTCCTATGGAGTACCGACAGTAGAGTAGACAACCACAGATGTGTTGAGTTAATAAAAAAAAGTTCATAAATATAATCAGTAGTGGTTTCCTTGCGAGCCTTGTTGCTCGCGTTGGTAATAATATCCAAATTCTATGAAGTACCGACAGTAAAGTAGTCTACCGTACATGGGTGGTTCTATATTAAAATAAATCAAAAATATTATTTTATAAAATAAAGTTTGGAAAACCCGCCACTTTTCCAGCCATGGTATTTGAGTTGTCAAGCTGACGTATTTGATTTTATTAATGATCTCTGCTTTTTTCAGGTAGGAGCATATCTTTTAAAGGACATAATAGTGATTTGTTGACACTAGAATACATGGTAAGTAATTGAGACACAGATGTTTTATTTTCCGGATTTTCCATAATAAGCAAGTGTGTGTGTAAAGATTTAAATGAACAAACTAGGATTCATCCGTAAGAAAACTGTGAAACGCTTATGAGGGTGTTATTTGCTTACAATTAGAACAGTCTGTAAAGAAACACAGACCCGTGGAAATGGCAATTTTCGATTTCGCACACGTAAAAACAACTGTTAAATTATTTGTAACTCGTCGAAATTGTCCACAATACTTTGTTAAAGTTGAGAATATGACAGCGTTCATCAGCCAACTTAGAAAACTCTTTATTGCGTCCGTCCTCATAGTGACAAACGAGTAGGTAAACTGTGCCAGTTCTGGCACCTTTCTAGCTCCCAGCTAGGGTGGTAGTGAGGAAGAGACCGATCGGACAGTGGGTAATCAGCACTGGTGGGGAGAGAGATTCAAGCTACAGCACGATCGGATCATGGGTGGGGAGAGGCGGTGGATGGAGCAGGATTGGGCCACTTATAGGTAGGGGAGCCATGGGGCGGTGGGTGGTAAGGATTACTCGGGTGCTAACATTGGGGGGCCATGTGATCCAGATGATACCGACAACTCCCTTCGTTTCCAGCTGCAAATCGAGCTCTGGATTAAGTAGGGCTCGAGAGATATAGGCTACTAACAAGCTCAGCATACAGCGAGAGGAAGATGATCAAGCATGAATGAGCATGTTGATTGGCTAACTCATCTCTCGAATAGTCAGTTAATGCGATAAAGTAATTTAAATTGAAGCAATAACAAGGGGGCATAAGGTCAAGAAATCGATATATATATATTGTAGAAGAACTAACTTATTACATAAGTATGGCATGTCAGGTGTACATTAAGTAAAAAATATCATAGTTTAGTTGCTGCTCTTTAAAAATCCATTTTTTCAAGCAGTAGCATTATTTATAGCACAATGAGCTGAATAAAATATACAACGTATAAATCATACCGTGAATAATGTATACATTAGACAGCACACAGTGCAACCATTTAATTTTTTCAAGACCTTTTACGTAAATAATATCATCTGTTTTATTAATTGCTTGAAAGGTTGTAGCCAGATCGTCGTAGGGAACTTTTTTGGAACTCCAAGGAAGACCGTGGTAATTAAACTCCAACCATCAGTTTTCACATTTATTCTTAGGCAAGAGCTGAGCCTAAGAATATGGAGACTTAAAGAAAAAACTGACAGTGTAACATTTTCTTTCAGAGGTATATTAGCAATCTCTTTGAAAATAAATTTGTTGTGCATAGTTTTAAAGCCTTTAACATCAATCACATATTTCGTCATCTTAACGTTGTGACAATAAAATTAGTTAACTAACCCCTCTATCGAGTTGTAATCTCGTTATGTAAAACTACTAGTCACCACTAGTTATCACTCATATAGCTTTCGCAGAGGCGAATTAGTATGTATGAAAAGTTCAAGCAGCGTGCCATTCATTTGAGTACGTTAACGCAAGCAGTAAGCATGATGGAGCAAATCTATAAGAATTTTGCTAATTTCGACACCATGAAGCGTTACATGATTTTTTTTGTGAAACAGCACGAATAGAATACTAACGCTTGCTACGTAGTGATAATATGACTGAGATACGAGATTTCATAGATAATAGTGAAATAGTGCTTAAAAGTATTTCCGATGATAAGCTGTCTGTGAAATAGTCATAGCCAGTTGTAAAAGACTGTTGAACATTGAACGTCTTTTATTATAGTTTTTAAAAGCATTTTACGAAACGCTAGAAGTGCGAGGTTCAGGACTCGATGAAAAGTTAGATACACAAGATGATGATGAGTCAGTGGCATAGAAAGATGTTGATAGTGCTTTTAAAAATCGCATAAGAACGGCTGTTACAGCAAATAATAGGCATTTAGATACTTTAAAATTCCTATAGTCTTCGGAAAAAATACTCATTTTAAAAATACAAGAAATTCTAGACGAGCAGAATGCTTTAAAAGTTGATGTACTATTAACAGCAAAGTTTTTGATGGTGAAAAATGATACATAGATTGTTGAAGTGAAATAGTTGAATACTAAGTCTGATTCCATATTTTTTATGAAAGACCTACATAAATGGTTTGAAAAAAAATATCCAAAAGCCCATTTCTACAGTCAAAAGAATTTTAGGATCACGATTCTGAGTGGACTCTATGCTCAATTTTAAATTTAGTAATAAATGTAAATAAGTACCATGAAATGAGTGGTGGTTCTTACATAGAACTCCCTCCTACTATCGAGAGAAAAAACCTTGCATAAATAAAGGTACAAAATGCAGATCAGCAATGCTTAATATGGACTATTTTTTCAGCTTTACATCCATTGAATAAGAATGCACAACGAGTATCAAATTATACACAATACAAAAAAAGTAACAATTTCAAAGGGATTACCTTTCCAGTGCAGCCTAAACAAGTTACAAAATTCGAAAAACAGATTGATGTCTCTATTAACGTATACTTTTTAGAAAAAAGTAAGAATACTTATGGTTACACAAATGGTGATAGTTGTACTAATGATTACAATAATATAAAATATCACTACGTATGGATTAAAGGATTGTCTACGTTGGTAAACAGTTCTACAAAACCGTAAAGCATTAAGTGTTGGATATTATGTAAAGTGCAGTTTTGATAACACGAAATCACGTTACATTTGCTACAGAAAGAAAACTAAAAGCAGTGACAATCCAGCAACCTGGTTTGTGAAAGAAATGCAAGATCTCACCTTGGATTTACAAACCATGCACAAGATACGAGTACTAATGAGATCATTATCTAAAAAAGAGAAATTTGATTTTTTCGATGCTGATGTATCTTACTAATATATAAAGCAAAGCTACTAAGACTCTTGTAATCACTAACCGCGAAAACTACTCGATCAATCTTGCTGAAATGTTGCATACTAGTTCTTGACACTTCCTAGATGGTTTTAGTATAGTTTTTATCTTGAAAACATTTATAACAATAGCAATAACCAAGCTCAAAGTTTTGTAAAATACGCTAGCTTTTTATTTCAGTACAGTGGGTTCTGCTAGGTGGCATAAAAGTAAAATAGAAGCAACCGAAAATAGAATTAAGTAAGTTTGGTTATTATACCCCCAAGCAAAGTACCGAATAACACAGTCGATCATCGGCAGATCGTGAAGCATAGAGCTAGGAGTCATGCAGCTGGGTATCCCAACTACCGACAACACTGTTCTCTAATGAACAAGCGACTTACGTTGAACGCCATCCCGAATCACCTAGATTGACGAGTGCCACAAATAAAAAAGTATTCTAAATGCTAACGTCTCTAACAAAATACTAGGAGAGGTGTCTAGCCAGAGCACAATCTGGTCTAGCATTAGAAGGTCTATGGTCATTCTTTTAACCATCCTAGGGCTACCAGAGCATATTTTGCTACAACAGCGAGCCAGGAAAAATAACCCTGATGAGTTCGGGCAGCTACAACGGCCTCCTTCTCAGTAGTCGTCCCGAAGAAATACCCACAGAAAAGGTACTCTCCAGACCTACTTTTCTGACAAACGATGAGCGGTTGGTTATCCGGGGAACGACAAGATATTCTTTAGTCAGTGGTCCTCCCTCCAACACGGTCTCCGTGCACAGAAACTCCGAGGGTAAGAGTCAAGATACCTACAGCCAGCTTTCCATCACCAAGAACAATAATAAGAAGTAGCTTCTTTGAAGTTTCACTGCCACTGCCCCTTAGGGCCAGTATAAGTATTGACGTTTCCTACTTAACCATTAATCTCATCGGTTCTTTCAAGGACCACCTAAGGTTCAACTACCTTGCCTACAAATACATATTTACTACCATTTCTGGCAACGATTTTTCAACTAAAAGACGATATAAAGCCGGCCACTATTAAACCAAGTCAGTCATTCACTGGCAGACGTCATGAACGGAGTTATTCGTCGCAAGGCTGGGAACCTCAGCGACCGACGCCCCAATATTACCTTCTCAACTCTAAGCATTTAACCAGGAATCACTGACCCTCTCTAAAGTCTGCGCTGAGAAAACCTAACAGCTACAACCAATCTTCCCACTTTAGATCAATAGCTACAACCAATCTTCCCACTTTAGATCAACAGCTACAACCAATCTTCCCACTTTAGATCACTAAGTCTGCAAAAAAAGAAGGTGCTTTACACACCAAAGTCTTCGGCGTTATACCAGGAGATGTTGGGAAAAAGCTTTACAACTAGCTCCAACGCTTCAGACATTGTAGTTTTCCTCCTGATCAGTCTGATGCTAGAATAACAGGCTAGAGATCACCCTGAGGTATAGAGGCAGTCACGTTTACTGGAAACTTCAGTTAAAAAAAAGCAAACTTGAAAAGCTTTCATGGCGATAAAAAATGTAGAGATTTAGATCCAGGACTTTGTTGCTCTGGTTATAAAGTTATGAGATAAAAGAAAAAATTTTTCTAATTATACATTTTTTGTGAGTTTTAAATCTTAACAGCTTTAAATAACAGCTTTTTTCGTAGATTATATGGGAAAAACTGAAAATAAACGGCTCTTTAGGGCCAACGATTATTTTGTGGCATAAGAAACGCACGGTAGTTTTTAGCATAATTGTATTTTTTCAACTTTTTACAGTTTATTATTTGACCAAATAAACTGTATAGATTCTAAACAACTATGGGGGCGCTTTTGTCTAAGCTTTGGACTCTCCAAGCCCGAACTCTGAACTGTGAGGTTGCAAACAGTTAAGGTACGAGTCTTCAACGATACATCGAATTGCGCAGCTACAAATGTCATACAGTTCCTTGTTTATTGCCCAATCCTAGGAATCCGGTTATCTCTTAAACTGTTAGAACTCTCTAGTAGAACTTTTAACTTTCAATTTGATTACAAATATCGATGAAGGTAACAATAAATTTTTTTGACTACCTCCCCAAAAATTCGAATTTCGGCGGCAGCGTATAGGGACGAATGCCAATGCTCCTTTACTACCGACGCGACATCTATATCACGTAGAGGGGGCGGGAGAAAAAACTTCCCGATCCCTACTTCTTACTTGAGAGAGAGATAGAGAGAGCGAACAGCAGTGCAAAAGTGAATAAGTATAAGGTACGTATTTACGTACGCTGCGTTTATTTATTTTTTTGAGCTGAGAGAAAACTTTTACACAGGGTACGCGTTCAACTCGGGTATGACTATAAATTTGTCATGTAGTGCAAGTAATGTCTTTCGGTAATATGCTACGTAGTAAATTAATAACCTTAATCTCAATATCGAATAAATGATAAAATAATTGTTGAAAAATCTTATAAGAAATCAAACATGAGACTTTTTCAGCAACCGATGCCCAGGAGTCTAATAAATAATTATATAAGCTCATAAATGTTTAAATGTTGTTGATATGCAAAAATATTTATCAAATAACCAAATTTATAAGATATCATTTGGTAATTTAATAAAATCTAGAGGGTTTTTAATAAAATTAAGTTGTTCTGACCGACTTCTGTTGCTTTTCGGGCCTGTTAACATCCGATAACCAACAAAATGACGTAAGTGTTAACGGATGAGACAGGCCCTTCACTTTTGCCCCAAACAAAACCAATCACCATACTTACCACTGAAGCTAATTGTTATCTGATGGCTAATGAACCACAAATTTTTGGCCGAAGTAGTAAGAAAAGTAGTATACATCACACGGGACGTCACTCGATAATCCGCTTCGGTGGTTTGCCCCCTCGGCTTCGCTTCGGGGGGCAATTTCACCGCCGGGAGCGAATCATCGAATTTCGTCCCTTGTAATGTAATGTACTAACTGCAGCTACAAAATTTAAGATATTGGGTCATTTTTGATTGACGTATTACAACCCGACAATATAGCTATTAGAATCTCACTAAAAAATAATACCCTTTACAGTGTAGCAACGTGTAGTCATACTATTGACTCCTGACCAAACATTCTATAGATCGTCGTTTAGGCTTTACTCAACAAATTCTTAGAGATACCAGTACTCACAACTTAGATTTATCTGTTGCTATTCTCAAGGTCAACACATTGAGAGTTGAGTGTAATATCACTAGTGGAGCCTATATAAATAGAAAAAAAATGCACACCATTCACAAATTTTTCCCTGGTAGTGTAATAAAGGGGGTAGCTCGAAAAATCATTCATCTGCAAAAATGAATGGTTGAAATTGGGTGAAAGGTTAAAACTATTGCCCTGCTAAATTTATCGCAGTTAACACTTATATATTTTATATATATAGCTGTTGCTTATTGCAGGTGTAACATGTGTATGTTTTTTTTTTTGTACCTTAACTATATTTTCCTCTTATCTTGGTATGTACGTTTTAATTCTAAATTATTCTAGCGTTGAATCTTGTTTCTTAGTGAGACTATTATAAGCTAAACTTTTGCCTCCATTGGCCTCTAAAATTTATTTTCTTTATTTGTATATTAGATAGTATTAGTTTTTCATTTCTGGTCAGCATAAGCCAGCGTACACATGCGCGTACTCATTTCATCGCGTGTGCGAGCTCTACCATAAGAATACATATTAGAAAGCGCTACATTAAATTAATAGTATCGTAAATTTCGCAGGGTAAGCGATATAAATAATTATATCATTGGATTCAGTAGATTTTCAACTATTAAATTCATCTGGTCTTGGTTTGGGAACTGTCACGAGGGAGCCTGTTTAAATAAAAATTTCTATTAAAAATAAGTTACAAACTGTAAGATAACATGAAGTAATTGATTTTTCTATGTTGGGCCTGCTCATACAAGAGTAGGTAAGGACCGTGGCCAAAAAGTAAGAGGTCGGGGATTCCAATCTTTTTTTTTTTTGTTTCAATTGGTCAAAAGAAAAAGAAATAAAATTTATAAAATTAAAAATGTGTGGCATGGTGATGTAATGTGGCATCATGTGGTGTAGAGGAAACTGGAAGTATGTCACAAGGGGTGGGCTGAAGGAAGAAAATCAAGCAAAATTCACTTCCGTAACACTTTTTCTCAAGGTCAAAATCTGAAATCGTTGATTTACCCCCGCGCATAACGCGCCTATAGAAGTATAACTTCAATAAAAATCACCAATTTGTCTTACGTGGTTTCCGAGATATCGTTATTTTTGATGCGCGTTTTCATTTTAAACGCGGCCGCTCGGAAATCCCGGAGTCATGATGGGAAGAGTAGGTGTGGCCTACGTCGGCGGCTCGCCGCGACGCCTCATCCAAGGAAAATAGCTGCTTTTGATTTTTGAACATCGATTTTTCACGTACTTCTGGGATGTCGATTGGAACGACGTTTTGGTAGGTTGTAAAATAACTCTTAACGAGTACAATGCCACTTGAAAAATGGCAATATGTTGAAAAATCAGCCACGTCCCATTTTTTTGCGGTGGGACCATTTTTTGCTTCTTGCAGCGATTTGCAAAAAGTTTACAACCGATCTTCTTGAAATTTAGTGTGAATGTGAAGAGATTATTGTTAATGTTAAGAAATACCTTGTATTTCTTGTTCAAGTCTTACAATTCAAATGAACGTGCGTTATAGATTAAAAAAAAAAAAATGGTCCAAAAGAGCACTCTTTGTCAAATTGCGAAAAAACGTCTGGGCCAGTTTTATTTCCTTGGAGCTCATTTTTTTCGTCTTGATATTGCGCATCTTTTTTAACGGTAAAACTCTTTTGTCCGACTCTCCAGTTTTTTTTTAGACGCGAAAAACCGCTTTCGACCATATTTAGCATTTTGTTTGGGCCGTTAGCTGACACAATTTGGAGTCTAAAAGTATTTAGATTTGTTCAGAAACCGAATAACTACCACCATGATTTTTTTCGCGCTAATAGCAATTTCCCAAAATTAACCATGCTTTTTTGCTACTAATTTTATCCTACTATATGTTTTATATTATTTATTAAAGAACAGACTCATGACCAATAACCCAAGATCATATGTCCTACAAGCCATCATTTTTTATTCTATACTGAGTTTACAGTTAACTTATCAACAGCACACTAAAAAATGTTTGCACCTTAGCAAAAATAAATAGTGCAAAAATTTTTCAAGTTGTCATTCACGAGTTCCCTCTAAATTTGGTGTAGTAATAAACAATGATAGTATTTAGGGCATATGATATTGGGTTTTGCTCATAAAGCATCTGTTTTTTGATAAACAATAAAAAAGTGTATACTTACCGACACAATAATAACGCGAGATTTTTATGCAGAATTATCTTTGCCATTCCCTTTAATTACTTTATTTTTCCAATTGCATCTTTGGGAAATCAGAAAAAACTAGTATTCAATACTTTCTTACTGTAATTTTGACAATGTACATACACTCGAAGTGGTAGACACCTTCTTTTCTTTCTATCTTATTTTATATTTAGACTATTTTTGCTTGCATGCATACCATTTTAATAGTATAATGCAATCACTCACAAATTATACACAAACTCTTAAATTCAAAACAGCTGCAACGGCTGCGTGCGCCGAGCAACTATCTTCCAAGTCACGCAAACCACGTCATGCGTAGTAAAATTTCTCGGATGCTTTTTTAAAATTGAATGACACAACTAAAAACTGTGGCCGGGTAATGGTGACCAGCGAAAAAAATCATTGATTTTTAAAAATCTCATTTCCGTAGAGTTTTTCGCCGCAAAAAATAGGAAAAAATAAAACAAAATTGCAATGTATGAGTAGTAAAATAAAAAATTTATTTTACATTGAAACAAAGAAACATTGTTACAAAAGTTTTAAAAGTGCCAAAAAACAGTTTTTAGCCATGCAACGGCTAAAACGAAAATAAAATCAAAAAAAGGATTAGCCACTTGTAACATTAAAAAAAAAAAAAAATTTAAGCTTTGAACAATAATTTTCGAAACATAACTTTTTGCCTCAATGCTTACAAACTCCGGAAAATCGCGATTTTTTAATAATTAATTATTCGACTTTTTAAAACCATACATCTGATTTCATGTCTTTCTCGTCCAATTCTCAATGAATCTCGCTGAGTATAGACTTGAGTTATTCTTAGAAAGGTTAAAAACGTGCGTCAACTCCTTTTCTTCTTAGAAAATTGCTAGGTATTTAATAAATAATGTTATAAGGCTAAACAATTATATCAACCTAATCGATAAGGAAGTAGACGTTAATTTTCTCCGCACTGGCCTTAACGGAAAATGATCTCACAACTATTGGCGTTCGAATTTGAACGTCTAGGATGTTACAGAAATTTTTTCCGATTATTCCATTTCAATAAGCCAGTGTCATAGATTTGCAAATGTATAAATCCTATCTCCACAAAATGAAAACCAACAGCCAAAAGCTAAAGAATGTCGTTTATCTTTTCAAAGCGTTTGATTATCCACTCGGATGCTGAAAGATTTAAAAAATATAGCAGTTTTATTTATAATTAAAGAGCGGTGGCAAAGTTTAATTTGTATCCGGTGCGTTACAGTCTTCACTTTTTAACGAGTTTTAAAGAGCTGGTAACGATCCTTTTTTTTTACTAAGAGCCTGTAACGTTTTGCATTTAATTAGATTGTCGATTTGGGTAGTGATTTGTACAGATTTTAATGGTTAGTGCATTGTATAAATGTGAGATTACAGCAAAATTTTCTCGGTATGGGCCTTGACCTCGGTTATAATAAGGTTTTAAGAGTACCTTTGACACTTTTTTTTATGAAAAATTGAAAACGTCAAAATTTTTCTCATGCAGTTAAAGCAGGGCCCAAAAGTTTTTAGCTTATTTTGATCACTGACAGCAGAAAAAAAATTTTCGACGATTAAAAATTCATTTGAAGTATTTAATAATTTCGACCCATAAAATAAGCCAATTTTCATAGATTGACCCATGTACACACATAATCATACTACAAATGATAATCAGATAGAGTTATTAGTTTGTTTGCTATTGATACTAGGTACAATGTAAAGTAATAACGAACCCTATGGCTTCTTCTTCCTTTTTTTATAAGATTTGTTACTTATTGTCAACAATTCCAATCAACTAACATTCTGCTTTAAAAGGTATCCCATAGAGCTGTTGCAACGGTTGGTTAAGAAATGTTGGGCATAGCAATTAAGCTATATTGTAGCAGATTCTATAAGAACATTTTCAAAACATACCATCAGTGTGTTATTTTACTACAATCAGAATGAATGAAAGTCAAAGAATAAGCTCTATCTGGATCAGTTAGTAGCAGCATGTTGCAACTTCATCGAATTAAAATACCGGCCATACCTGCAATAATATTCAGCAACTTTTTTATTTATATCCTACAGGTGAAGGGACTTTTACAGCGTAATGCTATTATTTAAAAAATAAATAACCAACTTTCTGGGTGACTGAAAAGTTGTTGAGGTGCAACATAAGCTTCCAGCATTTTCTTTAAAGAAAAGATTCAACAGCTGTCTCAAACTAGTTTACTTCCTGTCAATATTCACTGCATTACGTAGGCTTGAACTATGATTTTCGTTTTCCTTATAACATATCTGCAAATGTCTCCGTTATCTGCAAACGTTAGATATTCGTATTTAAATACAGTCTTAGAGTCTTAGATTTTTATTTCTGCTTAATAAAGACTACTACACATTCTATGCTCCAGAAATCGGTTTCCAGCGGTACAGGGTACAGCGGTAGTCCGAACCGACCGAACCAAGTAGTTCGGACTCAACCAAGCCCAAAGCACCCGTCCCGTCCGAAACCACAGCGCCACATGTAAGATGTGAAAATTTTGTGTCATTCTAAATTTCTCACATCAGGTGTCGCATGTGAGTCGAGGACCAAACAGATTAGCACCTGGAACCAGGAAATACTTTAAAAGGGACAAATAAAAACAATGAATGTAATTTTAAAGTTATACAGAAGTTTGAGTTGATTAATGTCAATACAGTTACATGAAAATGGGCAAAAAAAAATTGTGCGGAAGATTGTAAAAGTAACTCAACATTATTAAGTGCATCAAAAACGACCAAAATCTGTTTAAATTATAGAGCAAGATAAGAGAATAAAGAATATATTATCCTCTTTATATAAAAAAGATATATAAAATATGTTTTCCTCTTTATGTTAAAAAGATATATTCTATATTCTCTGGCAGGATTATTTAAGTGGCTTGGTAAGTCATTCTTAAAAAAGTTATGTTTGTGATATTCCACTGAAAACGACACTCATTATAAAAATTTCTTTAAAGACGTACCTGGCAAAATTATTTTTTATATAAAGTATGTAACCATTGAATTCTTCATTCAATCTTGTAAATTAAATTTTGTTTATGAAAAATTTTCTTACTGCGACATTTACAAAATTGTCTACTGCCCATGAAAGAACTGGTAAACATGAAAAACTGTGGATGACTTATTTATGTCAATAGCGATTTATACGATTTACCGAAAAATACAGAAAAGTATTTTGTTAAACACGTGAAAAATGATACATGTGAAGGAACTATTGAAAGCATATTGCTGTTCCATCTCACCTACACGGAGAGGGAATTCACACGTTGAACGCATGGAGGTTAGCTGGCTTTAAGCGCATGCGGCTTCCCTTGCGTTGAAAGCACGAAGTTGTAGCACTGAAAGCATCGAGTATACCTGAGCGGTAAACGCAAGGAGCGTGATGGGTTTGACGCTCGGAATCTGTTGCGTTTGATTGGTGCTCAGCTGACGGTTATNGTCATGATTTTAATAAATGTGAGTTTGCAATCTTTTTTTTGACCTTGAAACAGGAGGATTAGCTGTATCAAAAGACATCCTGCAAATATCTATGAAATCTGGATCCGCTGAATTCAATCGTTTTATCATGCCAACAACTCCGATAGATCCAAAAGCATCTCAGGTTAATGGCCTAAGTGTAGTACAAAAACAAATGTTTCAACGAGGTGAGAAAGTAAACGCTATTAGTAAAAATGTTGCTCTAGTCGAAATGTTAGTATACTTGCGAAATTTCTGTAAGCCATGTATTCATGTGGCTCACTATTGCACTTTTGATTCTACTCGACTTGTACTGGCTATGCAAAATTTACATTTAATTAATGAATTTAGGCAAATAGTTAGTGGATTTTCAGATACTCNGCTCAGGTATACTCGATGCTTTCAGTGCTACAACTTCGTGCTTTCAACGCAAGGAAATCCGCATGCGCTGAAAGCCAGCTAACCTCCATGCGTTCAACGTGTGAATTCCCTCTCCGTGTAAGATCTCATGCCAAATTCTCAGCTGAAATCTCACCTGAGAATTGTCACAAAAAATTTTTTTTTGAAAAAAATCTTTGATTTGTATTTTAAAGCATTGTAATGTGCCAATATAGTTGTGTCATCCGTATGATACCTCGAGAAACACATATTAAAAGTTGATTTTTGGATATTTAAAGAAAAATCTAGTAGTTTTTCCTCAATTTTAGGTTAGGGCGCGGTTGAGATTTCACCTGAGATTTTGAAAACACAAACTTTTTTGTTAAAATAACTAGAAAACAACTTCTGTGTGTTTTTTACGGTATCATACGAATGATACAACCAACTTGGCACACTACAATGCTGTCCCGGACAAAAACTTACAGCTGTAAATATAGCTATTACAAACAGTTGTTTTTACAGTTGTAAATTTGTCACATACATTTCCTACACAGAAAAAATTAAAGCCTACGTTGATAATTACATCCAATACGAAATCTGTAGTATCTGATGACCAATAAAATATTATGAGGGGAAAAACGCAAAATTCTCAAACAATGGATTTGTACAAGACGTTTGATTGACACTAGTTCTTCTTCAGTGTCAGACAGCAGTGAAGGGGCACTGCCCAAGACGGTACCCACAACGCGCCAAAATTAAAAATTGTAATATTAAAAACACAAGTGCCTATAACCCAACGACCTGAGGCGCTTACTGCCCACTTTATTAAATAAACCATTATTGATAAATAACACAAGTGCCTATCATCCAACGACTCGAGGCGCTTACTGGCCAGTCTGTTAACTAAATAATTATTAATAAATAACACAAG
>NW_019379776.1:96862-107264 GCF_000648655.2 Copidosoma floridanum | reverse complement strand
AATCCATAGCCTGGTTTTCCTCAGATTGACCAGCAGCTTCCGCAGCACATTCCTATGGTTAACTGGTCCCTTTATCCTTTGCAGAGTAAGCATATGGTTCTATGGTACCAAAAAAAGCGTTAGAAATCGTTGATAGGACTTTAAAAGATTTATCTAGTAGTGATAAACCTTTTGGAAATAAAATAATAATTTTAGGTGGAGACTTTCGTCAAATTCTCCCAGTAGTAAAAAACGGAAGCAAAATTACTATTGTTCAAGAAACCATAAAATTTTCCAATTTTTGGCGTTTATTTAATATTTGTTATTTAAAAAATAATATACGCTCAATTGATAAAAAATTTTTTTCAGTGCTACTGGATATAGGAGAAGGCAAAATTAAAACTTTCATGATTCCTCAGACACGGAAAACAAATTATTGTATGTTCTAAAATTTTTAATAATGCTGATGATTCTTTTATAAATAAAGCTATATTTAACATTATATGTTAACATCTTATAATGAATACACTAATTTTTTGAACAAAAAAATCTTAAATAATATGGTAGGAACATTAGTAACGTACTATAGTATTGATAAAGCAACTCACAAAGGAGTAGATAAATCAGACGATAATATTAATATTAATTTCCTTACAGAATATTTAAATAGTATTAAAGAAGGTCTTCCTCCACATGAATTGAATTTGAAAATTGACGCTATTGTTATGTTGATATGAAACTTAAACATATCTGAAGGACTTTGCAAGTGTACAAGATTACGAATTACAAAATTATTTAAATACAACATCGAAGCTGAAATAATCACAGGTGAAAAAAAGGAAATAAAGTCTTTATTCTAAGAATAACACTACAAACAAACAATTCTTCTTTGCTACCATTTATGTTGTACAGAAAACAATTTCCATTTACCTTAGCTTTTTCTATGACTATCAATGAATCTCAAGGTCAAAGTTTTGATGCCTTAGGATTATACCTTAGAAAACCATTATTTTCTTATGGGCAATTATATGTTGCATTGTCTAGATGTAGAAACCTCAAAAAAATTTTTATCCAAATTGAATCAGAAAACAAATTTGAAATTAAAAATATTGTTTGCAATAAAATTTTAGAGTAACAAAAAAACTATTCTATAGTTCATTACCTTTTTTATACTTTCTTGCAAATTTTCTCTTTCATCAAAAAAACAAATTTCATTACCGTCTAGTATCCAGATTTATGTGATCATAAACAATCCGTTTTTTGTAATATATTTTCAGATACACCATCATGGATGCAAAATTTTATCAGTGTGACAAACGTAACTCAAAATTTTCAAATCAATAGGGTTTCTCGATGACAAAATCTTTTTCCTTTTTTCCAATTTGTAATTCTATGTGTTTTAAAAAAATGGAATTACATATGGCATTAACAAGCTAAAACCCCTTATGTAATGCCACACGTAAAACCATTTGTAATGCCACATGGCTTTCCTGACGGTATTACAGAAGTACTCACACATGGAATTTCGTCTTTCTTTTTCAGATGGGCAGTGTTAGCTACGTATAACAGACACCCCACAGCCTCTCGCTAAGGAACATTTTCTGCCGATTTTGTCTCCTTTAAATCATCCTGCCTTTCAGATTGTTCTCTTTGTTTTCTTTGTTGATTCAACACATGTGCAGTGACCATGGGAGTTTTCACGGGTCTTAAATTTTTGAATCTAAATTTAGCTAAAATTTTTATACATAATCAGTCTGAGTCAAGGTCAAGACCTACCTCTTCCTGTCTCTTCTGACTTCGATACCTAGAAATGATTCTACTTCACCGAGATCTGTCATCTCAAATTCGCTTAGCAGACCTTCTTTAACAGACTTTAAGCAATTTAGATCATTACTCGCAATAATCATATCATCAACATATAGAACTAAAATAAGAATTTTGTCTGCCTCGTGCTAAGTAAGCAGGCATGGTTCCAAAATGTGTGACTTCAAACCTATTTTAATAGCTGCTTCCGAAAATCTTTCATGCCATTTTTTAGGACTGACCTTTAGCCCATACAAGGCTTTTTGCAGCTTACAGTCTTTATTCTGACGTTCTTGGTCTGTGCAGTTCAAACCTTTTGGTATCTCCATATATATATTTCATCATCAAGAGTACCATTCAAGAAAGCTGTTTTTACGTCTAGCTGACATGTATTCAGATTTAATTTATTTACCAGAGCTAGAACCGTTCTGATCAAGGTCAGTCTCGACATTGGAGCGTAACTTTCTGTCAAATCGTATTCATTTTTATCTTGAATCCTCGAATTACCAGCCGTGCCTTATATTTTTTCTGCCCTTGAGAGTCAATCTTTTTCTTAACTACCCAGCGAGTCAATTACATTTGGGCGTCTGCCGTTTATAAGACCCACAGGTCTGTCTGTAAGAATCCATACATCATTTTTCGCCATTGAATCAAGCTCATCTTGTATCGTTTGAATCCAGCCTTCCCGATCTGCTGCCTTTATTGCTTCTTTGTATGAAGACGGGTCTTTATTTATTTCAGCCAGAAGCAGGTAGTGAGTGAGATCTTCTGCAGATGTATCTTTATCTGACATGTCTGTATCATATTTTTTAAAAGTTAGATTTTTTATGAGGTCGTCAGCAATAGCCAAACCCGCAAAACTGACATCTATAACTGGATTTTTACACTTTAGGTTCGTATCTGCCATGTTTGCTTCTAACTCTGTTAACTTTTTCGGCCTTCCTAGTCTTTTTCGTACGACTGGAAGCTCTCCCTCCGATGTTGTCATCTCTTCCCTCTCTTTCTCGAAGATCAAAAACCACTCATCTAGTTTTATAACTACTGTCACGTTCTCCCAGTTTTTAATCGAACTTTTGCCATATATGTCTCCATATACAAAACGTTAGTTGAATCTGACGTTCCTACTCTGTAGAATTTTCCTTCGTCAAAGCAAAGCAGCCGATACCCTGTGGGTGTGTAACCTACCATAAATGCTCTCTTTCCTTTGGCCTGGAATTTTGTGTCTGTATTTCTATGAACTCTCATTTAGGAGACACAACCAAATCTTCTCATCTGACTTATATCTATACTTTTGTTTGGCACAAGCTTCGCCAAAGGGATTTCCATATTATTTGAACGATGCGGAGTGCGATTGTACGCAAAAACTGCCACGTTCAAGGCCAAGGCCCACATATTCTCCAAGAGTCCCGAATCATACATGAGAGCTCTGACTTACATTTGAATGGTTTTATTCAGAATTTCTGACGTGCCGTTTAACTCGGGGGTATCTGGACAGCTCAACTGGAGTTCCACTCCAAGACTGTCTAACACCTTTCGGGTGGATCCTTCCGTGAATTCTGTACCCTGGTCTGACCTTAGGTAACACACTTTAGTATCATATCCTAACAAATTTTTACAGCCTTTGACGAAGTTTTCTAAGCATTCACCCTTATCACTTTTGTTTTTCATCGGGTACGCCATGGCAAATCTCGAGAAGTCATCAATAAATACAGAGATAAATCTGTACCTTTTCGGAAAAGAGGATGGACTTATTACTCCCATTGTGTCTGAATGCATGATCTGAAGTGGTCTGGCTGCTTTTTCTCGCACGGAGGGGATAAGCAATTTACGAGACTTTGTTCTCAGACACACGTCACACGTCCTTATTGTATCACTAAAGACAGCCTCCTTCAGACTTTTAATATCCAGGTATGCTTTCTGCAATTCCCTGAGATATTCCAGTGACGCATGTCCCAACCTGACATGCCACAGCATAGCCCCGTTATTGTCTTTAAATATTTTATATTTTTCAGAGAATGGACTCTGCACTTTGTTTATTAACTTAGTCTCGACTGTCCCGACATCATAAAACTTTCCATCTTGTATCAGAAACACGTTGTCAAAGAAACAATCATCTAGATCTACCCTTCCGATCGAGCTCTTCGAGTTATTTGTTAAGTTCATGCTTTCCAGAGCTGAATTTTCAGGACTACTTTGTGTCAGGACTCCGCTGTCAATATTTTCATTCTTTTACCACTTTCGATCTGTATTTGACCTGGCTTTCTAATGTTATCCGACTTTATGAATTCGACTGTCCAGTACGATTTTTGATATATTCCTGATATCCAGACATTTTCTGTTTCAGGGTTGAAGATGCTAATCTCTTAATCATCTAAATAGATGAACATACCCATATCAGCAAATTTACGTAAAGAGAGTAAATTCCCGACCAAGTCCCGAGCACAAACTACTCCGTTGTTACTATTTTTAAGTACCATCCTTCCCACTCCCTCCGTTTTCAAATCTGCAGATAAGTCTAAATTTGCACATTTAATTTTTCTAATTTTTCTTCTGTCAAGGTTTTCAAATAATTTTTCCGACTTAGTAAAATGATCGGTCGCTCTCGAATCGGCGATGAATTTAATTTTATCAGTCTCATCTGAATCTAAATTATTTACCCAATCTGCAGAGTTCAAAAACAGAGTTTTGAGAGGCTCGATCAACGTCAGAGACTCACCTTTATTTGAAATCGACGCGTTTTGTTTTCCCTTAGTATTTCGGTTCTGGTCAGAAAGTTTCGGTCTTTTGGAGTCTCTTTCATCTCTGACGTTGCTAGAGTCTCTTTTCTGCCCGAAAATCCGGGAATTTGAAATTTGAGCGGCACCGGCCACCGCCACGGCCGCGGCCGCGGCCACCTCGATTCCTTCGGCTTCCTCGCCCCTGCCTTTTAAAATCCCATGAATCTGCCTTAAATTGCTCACCACATTTTGGGCTGCACTTCTTGTGGGCTGGTATGTCGTTTACAAAAGTGCCACACGTGTAGCACTTTTTGAGCCCGGTTCCAGCCTTCGGACATTGGTCGGCCATATGATCCCAGTCGTCACAGTTAAAACACCGAAGGCAATCCTGGGGCCAAGATGCTGCCAATGCCGCCCTCGTGGGTCGGCTTCCGGTTGCTTCTGACAGGCCTTCAGACTCAACCTTTAACATGTACGACATAAGATTTTCGTACGTCATACCCTTTCCGTCTTTGCTTTGCATTTTAAGGGTGAAATCTTTCACCTGCACGCTAGGTACCACTCGAACCACAGCGGTGTAAAAAGCATCTCTCTTTTCTTCTTCAGAAAAGGGACCAGATGTACTTATAACCTCATAGTTTCTCACCAGTTCTTCAAACCTTTCAATAAATCTAGACACCAATTCTTTCCCTTTATTGAATTTGATTTCGTGCAATTTTCTCCGAATCGCGGCCGTAGTGATAGGTGTTTCTCCCCTTTTAAAATCTTTCAGACTTTCTAAAAATTTCAATTGGGTCTTGCAATCGCAATATTTTGAGATGATGTCTCTCAACTACTCTGTTTAATAGTAGATCTCGGACTTTTATCTTATCATCACGAACCGCGTCTTCACTTATTGATTTTAAGTTTTTAATCGAAGCCCCAACGGAAAAAGTCAGTGTAAAAAATCGTAGCAAACCGTAACTTTCTGTGATATAATGTACAGTTTGGTTGGATTTCGGACCACAGTTACAGTTTGTTACGTTTTGTTACGTTTGATTATAGTCAACTACAACCAAATACATTGTCTTACGATTCGTTACATATTATTATAATTCTAAAAAGACATTTGAATCTCGTGAAAAAGCAACTGTAGTAAACTCTAATAAACTATAAGGAAGTGTTGTCATCTGTAATGTTTTATAACAGCTTACAGTTTTTTGCAGTTTATTACGCTTTTTTATATTTTATCATCATTGATAACTTTTAAACACATTTTCTTACATTTTCGAATAAAATTTGCCTTAAATGAAGAAAACTTGAGTAACTATTATGAAAAAGTATAAGTATAACAGCATGTGGTAAATCATATTAAAACGTAAAAAATGTAAAAAAACGTAACACAACATAATAAAGTGTAAGAAACGTCCGAAATCCATGAGACTATTACAGTTCCTTACATTTTCTTACATTTTCTTGCGGGTTACGGCATATTATTACACATGTTCACTTTTTCTAACATTTTGTTACGTTTTCAAATTTCCACTGGGGAGGATTAATAACATGCAGTAGTCCCTTTGAACGGAGTTCTGACTTTAATTTTTCGTAAAAGACTTCAAATTAAACCTGTTTAGTTAGGCTACAACTAAAGAAATTTAGAGATTCACGCCCAAGTCTTGTATTTATTAGGTTTGAAATGATTGTAGCAATAAGTTCCGCGCCACTTTTGGATATGCTATCTGCCTTTGTTTTGTCAAAGAAATTTTTAAGTGTTTCTTTTATGTTCACCTGGTTTCTTTTAGGTCTTGGCGTGGAGTGCGAGGGAGGTCCGGGGGTAGCCAGTGCCTCGAGTCTCACCAGCCTTTCATTCCACCTACTCAGCCTTTGATCAAAATTTTGAAGGACCGTGTAGAACTCCTCCCTTGCCCGCTCTGCTTCCTGCCTTTCCTCTTCAGCCTGTCTCCTTTCCTCTACCACCTTCCTCCTTTCCTCTGCCACCTTCTTCCTTTCCTCTGCCGCCATCCTATTGTCTTCCTCTTGCCTTTTCAACATACGGTCGAATTCGGCCATAAGGTTTTCCAGCCTTTGCGTTGGACTGTTTTCTGCAATTTTTGGGAATTTATTTTCATGTGATGTCGACTGCCGTTCAAGTACTGTCTTTGACCATTTATATTTATTTGGCACCATTTCTATTTTCTTTCTACTTATTCGCGAAGTTTCACCTGTGCTTAGTTTGAAAACGGTTTCTGCCCGTTTTTCCGACGTATTCTCAATGCCTGCCTTTCTGTCTTACTTAAATTTCTCGTCACGTTTTCTGCCATTACCGATGGCATTTAGAGCATCAGTATCAGACGTTTCATAAACTGACTTAATCTCGTCAACTGTCTTATTCACATCAACCGACTTTACAAATAACCCGGGTTCATTTCGAGCAGAATTTCCATTTTCGAAATCTTCCTTAAAAGATCTCCTCGTATAGTATTAGTTTTCCGCCCTTAAGGTCGAGAAAATTCAGCAAGTACAAAATGTCGTTTTCAATCAGGAATTCTAAAACATAACAAATATCAGGAGTCTTTAGAAAGTTAACCTAGACCAACTGAACACAAGTCGTTTCTAGTCATTCGGCTGGGTGCACACAAACGTGCTCGAACACAAAGCACTATTGTGCGCTGGGCACCTACACAATCCTGCGTTGCCGAACACAAGCCTCATGTGACGGTGCAGGTCACAGCGAAAAATTTAAGAATATATATTACACATCTTCGACGTTTATAATATCACTCCCGACACGGGCCCTGATGCAGCTTTCGTCCACCGATAACACGACTTCCGAATCTCGTACATTTGGCCCTTCGCGCAGACAAATGCTGTGACAAGCTCTAGACAGAGCATCAGAAGTCCGCTCATCTAAAGGAAATTTACTGCCTTTTATACGAAAAATATTTAACCGACTATCTCTCATTTTTAATTAACATGAGGTATCTGCCTTTGTTGTATCAATCCCAGAGTTTTTATGTATCACCCTTACTGCCTTCGTTTAAGCCAAAACAAAACACCGACCGAGTACGTACACGGTTACGACGCCGGAAACCAAGAGAGAGAATCGTTTATCGTTATAAATCACGCATCACTATACAATTCGCGCGAGAGGGGCCATGTGGTCTCTTGTTAGTAAGACAGAGACTGAACGCTTTATCTCTGCTCGTTACCTCCCCCTTTCTTTTTCCCGCAAATTCAAAAACAACCGAGCACGCGCCCGCGGCGCTTTTGTCATCACCTGCGAGTAGACAGTCTTATTTTTCCCGAGTTCTTCTAGGAACTCGCTGACCTTTTCTTGTTTTGACTGCCTCTCGCCGTAGCACTGTCTCCGAGACTCGATACAAAACACTTAGCTATCACTTACCGACATTTTGCACCTCAAGCCAAGCTGTGCTTGTCACCTCGGGAGATACTGGTGGTAACACCATCGCCGCAGCCTCATCCTCAGTCCCGGTCACCGTGAGCTCCTCCTCGACTGAAAACGCAATCTCCTCGCTCTTCTCCTCCACCAGAGCTGATTTCCTGTTCACCATTTTCCTCCCGGGGACACTAAAAAGTAAAACGCACACAAGAGAAAAAGCGCGGTGAAGCGTGCTGGGGCCCGTAACCTGAAGGGTTTTGGGTGAGGAAAATGAGAAGACGACTTTATGGATTTATTTTCACAAAATGATTTATTAAACTGACTTGACAAAAACTAACTGACGACTGACTATAACAGACTTTATGTGTGCACAGACCTTATAAAATTCAAGGAGAGCTAAATGTTGCGTATGCTCTCGACTATGTGCCTCTTCTCCAACACAAACACACATGTGCTCGCACAGACGCGCATGCCTACAGCCTATTGATGCAGTCGTGCACTTCAACAAATATGTAAAAGAACTAACTTATCTTTATTATTAGGCAAACCCTCCGTAAAAAATTCTTTGTATTTTTTCCATATTTAATCACCTTGAACGTTTTCTGAAGTTAAAAACCAAGCAAAAAATTATCTTAATTGATATGAAAACATAACAGCAATTGCTTCTTTAAAAATATCATCGATTTTTCCATCATTGTCTATTAAATCCAATGCAATTGCAGTATCTTTAAAAGTAATCTTTAAAAGTTGCATAAGTTATTCCATTGTATGTTCTAATGTCTTTGAACGATGTCGAACCAGTTACTTTATTTAATACAAGTTAGAAAAAAAATCTTTTATTTTTTTTTGGAGATACAATATTTAATCGACCAATTGCAATATTTTTTATTATATTTTTCTTTTAAGATTTATTTTTAGTTTAAGATTACTATTTGAATTTCCATATGTTTGCATATCGTTGTTAGAGAAATTAACGATAACGTGAAAATGTAATAAATCTGAGAAGCTTTTAATTTTGATACTTGTACCATAAGTCCCATTTTTTGATATTATCTTAATATGTTTATCACTACTTTTTACATTTTGATAATAATCGTTTTCTACTATAAATTCATAATAATTTTGCCATTTATTTACAACATTATTGATTACGAAAGAACGAGCTCTCATGTGGAAAAAGTTCTGAATAAATAATTTTAGTCCCCTATTACGCTAACTTTTACATTGTTCATTTAAAAAAATTTTTAAAATATTTAGTTTGATTTTAAATTAAATTTTAATGGTACAAAGTACAAACGATTTTTCCAATTTACAGTGTGGAATACTGTAAAGCAATTATTTCTATATTTGTCATTGAATCTGAAAATAAAAAATTCTTTCTAACCACTTCTATCAATTGATAAAATATAGAATGTATAATAGTAATAAAAATAATATAAAGTATACGTTATATAAAATTTAAATAATTCATATGTGATTAAAGTGATTAAAATTTTTCGTTGTTTAGATTTTAATTATTTAAAAAATAATGTATACCTTTTTTCTCTTAACATAACGGAGAGTTCTAAAAAAACCCTCAACGTACCACAATAGTACCTTCTGGGTGGTGTGGAAATTTACTGATAAATATATAACTAATGCTCAACGATGTAGATCAAAAACTCTTCTTCCTAATGAAATTCTGGGCACCAACCTCTAACAGATGAAATTTAAAGACTCTCCTTTTAAGTTAGAACAGTAGAGGGTTGGCGCACAGAGCGCGCAGAAAGGAAAAGCCCCACTAGTATATATAAATATATACATGTGTGCGTGTGTGCGCGCACGCGCGCGTGTGTGTGTATATCGATTAGATATATTATCGATGGATTTTTAGGTATATATATGCCAAAATCTTCATTTTCAAGCTCACGCCTTTTCCCATGAGCCTCAAATGGTGGACAGTGCCTTCTTACTCCCTCAAAGCTCACTAGTCTACTACTCAGAAAAAAATTATTAGCTATTATTTTAACTATACATTACAGCCGTATTTACAGTTATAATCAGCTACAATAGTAGCTATAATTGACAACAAAGTAGCTATAATCATGTTCAAATAACAACTATAAAAAATAACTGCTTACAGTTATAAATTTATAGGAAAATGTTAATTAACAGAATTTTTTCAACAATTTTTTTTTTTTTGCTAAGTATATCAGCCTTATGAGGTGATATTATCTGTATAATAACACTAAAAGAGAGGGGTTTAAGTATTTTTAAACAATAAACAAATAAACAAAAAATTTTTTTTCGTTTATTGTTCAAAAATACTTGAACCCTCCACTTTTAGTGTTATTATATGGATAATATCACCACGTATAACTGATATACCTTACAAAAAAAAGATTATTGAATAAATTCTGTTAATTAAAATTCGCAAGAAATTTATAGCTGTAAACAGCTACTTTTTATAGTTGTTATTTGTACATGATTATAGCTACTTTTTAGTCAATTATAGCTATTATTGTAGCTGATTATAGCTGTAAAT
>NW_019379776.1:10317-57191 GCF_000648655.2 Copidosoma floridanum | reverse complement strand
AAAAAAAAAAAAAAAAAAAAAAAAAAAAAAAAAAAAAAAAAAAAAAAAAAAAATGAATATTTGGTAAGTTATACCGAAATAATTGAACCTCATTGGATGTGTAAAATACAAGGTGCCATTCGTGGTCAGTAAAAATTTCAATGATCATATTTTTTACGATAAGGGTCCATTTTCGCAATACCCTCCACCGATTTCCCCATGACGCGTCAAAACATCAATGATAAAAGTAAACTTGGTCTTTCGATAAACAAACAAAAAAAAACGACATGGACTAAAAATAAAACTCTATAAATATGTTGGGGAAGCACTTGCAAACGAATACATGATGAGAGGGGGGAACGAGGAAAAGAGCGCGTCGGAAAGCGGGACCATCGACCGGCAGTGGAACGAGAAGGGAGCGCCTTAAACGGGGGAATCCCTCCGTTCTTTCGGTTTTCGGGCTCGCCGACCCCGCCGCACGTAACACATACTGCAGCGCAAGGGTAGGCCGGGGCTAGCAGAATTACGAAAGTGCAATATACAGCCACGGAGAAGAGTTCAGCGCGGGGGTCGCGCTCTGCATTATTTATGGCCGCCATCGATCATCGTTCACATGTGTATGTATACGAACGAACAGCCGGGCGGGACCGAGAGAGACGGCCCGGCTAATCGCCACATGACAGCCGTATTTATTTTGAAGCAGCCCCGTCCACTGCATTAATTTTAATTGTTCCGCATTCTCCACGCGCGCGTTTTTTTTCACTTTGTCCACACATACACCCTACACCTATCAAGCTCTCGTTGTGTCCAGAGGATGGCCCTTCGCTATATATGCAGGAAAGGGAAGCTCATTTATTTGGAGAGATGGTGCTTCTTCGCTTTTCTCTTTTTGTGCTGCTGATGATGCCCTTTTTTCTCCTCTTCTTTTGTTTCTTGGGCGCATTGTTCGCAGGACTGTCTCTCTGTCAAGAGTGCGAGCCTCGTTGTTTTGTAATTACAGCGCTGATTTGATGTACTTCGCGAGTGAAATATGAACCGAAGAAGATAATGCCCAGGGTACTCGTGATTATGTACGCGTATGAGTGCAAGTAATTGTTGTATGTAAGTCCTTTATCTGGAATCTATGCGAAAAGATAAGAAAATACAATGAAGCTTGTAAGGAAACCAAATTATAATATACCTTACAATCGAAATTGCATAAACCAACTATACAAAAAGAAAAAATGTGAAATTAACAACTGTCACGGAGTTTTGAATAACAGCGGACAAAATTTACTTATCTTACCTTTGTATCATGTATTTAAACTTTTTTATTATTACAAGTAAATATGTATACCAAGGATTTCTTTGATAATGAATACACTATAACAATTACAAAGTCTTAGCTGACGTTACGCATTGATTATTATCTAAAGAATATAATAATAATTCGAACGTCAAGGAAGGATTTTCGAGAAGTAATTGTTTGCACTCGAAAATTTGCAATACTTCCTTGTAGTTAGCTATTATGAACAGCATGGCCTCGGCCAATAAATTTTTCACTCGATATTTACTTGAAAATTTCAACACAGGCACCAAGTTGTTTAGGTTTATGGATTTACTCAAGAAATCTATGTATTCCAAATTATTTACTAAATTGTACTCGTGTGATTTAATGAATTCGTCAGCAGTATCCTTCAACTCCGATGGATCATAATCACTTTGGCTTGCCAACTTGACAATGTCAACGATGTTACTCTCATTTATGTTGGCTTTTAAGTAATTTTTGCTAGTCACTTGAATTAAATTCACTTTTTCTTTTTTTTTTTAATTGTTAGTTATGGCACGTGAGCTTCCAGTTCTCGAAGTAACATCCGGTGATTATTCTATACAAATAAGTTTAAAGTCACTTTTTGTAATGGTAAAAAAATGTACTTAGTCCGCAAGATGATTAAACTTTGAAACTTCCAGCACTTGAAAATTCATCTCAACAATGAAACTTGAATGTAATTAAACTTACAGTTTTTGAGCTCATTAAGTTAATTTTTTGCTGCAATCGTAGCAGACATATCAATATTATTAACTGTACTCGTATTTTATTACTCATTAATTTATGAAAACAGTCCAAACGATACAACCAAGCCCACTTTCGACACCAAGAACGAGTGTATTATACCTTATGTATATTCCACAATATTCGGAAGTCTCGGCTTTGTCAAATACTTTGATCACTTGATCGTAATATTCATCCGATACTTCTTCGAGCTGATAACACAACTGTATACAAACACCACGAGTCCTTCACGAGCTGTATACGTTTCGCGCTTCTTACTTACACCGGAACGAATTCAGCGATACGAAAGCCCTAACTTTTGTGATCAGCGTCGGGACCATCATATTTACTGCAGCAATTGCCATTATACAGCCCGACCATATCCGTTTCATCGCCAGCCAATAACCCTGTGCATGAGTTAACGAAGTAAGTATATTTATACGTACACAAAAAAAAAAAAAAAAAAAAAACAAAACAAAATCTGCCGAAAGTTAGAATCGATTCCGTGATTGCAAGACAATTTTAGCGGCGGCATAAGCATCAAGCAACTTAGCTACCGAAACTTCGGTCCTGAAGAGTCTGAAAGCCACTTATATTCATTAATAACCTTCGGAGCTTGTCCTACAGTTCATAACAGTTATGAGGAAAAATTATTAATTAGGGATTATAACTGAACTGCCATCCTTAAAAAAATAGCTGAACATTTTTTCAAAATAATACTGAATTTCAAAATAAGTATTAAAAATAGGGGAAAAAGAAGAAAAAGAGCGGGAGCAAAAATCAGTTCAATATAATATATATACGATATACTCGGTTGCAGTCAAAAGAGAAAAACTCATGTCGTCGCTTGCTTTGGCTGTGCGCTCAGCTGTATAGCTATGGTCGACATTTCCGCTCCTCTCCTCGTAGGCACACATTCGATATACCCTTTCCACGTGTCTCCAAAATATGCGCCTGTGTGCTCGTTTCCGCGTGAATCCACTCCTCTTCTTGTAGGCGCACGCTGTTTGATATAAGTATCGCACTTTCGAAAAATGTGCGCCTGGTTCGACGGCTGGCTGCAGTGGGTCGCCCCGATCAGTGCCAAAAAGTCATCTCACGTTGTAGCATTGGCGTTATCAATCTCTTTACTCATTTCTGCTTTCGTACGCCCGAATGATGTGAAGCAACCAACTAAACCGTTAAACATCAATTCATTCCGACGCACCTATCAAGATACTTTACGACACCCAAATCAGCCAGCTAGAACTAGCCTAGCCACTGATCCGAGAGCACAAGACAAGAGCCTTGCAGTGGCTTTGAAAAGTGGAGCCAATAAAGCATGCAGTGAAGAGGAGGTCTATAATATAGGAGACTTTACGGAAGACATTACGCGAGCCTTTTTGCTGCAGCTGCCAAATATCACAGCACGTGAGTAAGCGCCAAGGCACGGGAGTTTGTGATCACCAGGAGTATATTGACAGAGGGTGTTTCTATCATTGTCGAGCAAAACACAACACGACAGCACAACATAACTTCGTACCCACGGTGGTTGAAAGTTGGTGAGGTTAGAGTGATAGATAAAGAGGGACGCCGTAGCAAATCTATTGCGAGAACAAGTATGCATCGTAAAACACGTTATCAAGTGGAGTGGGAGAAATACTTGCCAGTTTAAGCAGCAGACAACGCACGACCCACAGTTTTTAGGATACATAGATCGTGGAAGTTGCGCAAGTAAATATCTACAAATCAGCGTCTTGAACATATCAACTATTGATGCGCTGGTACATCAAAAAAAATGATATATGCGTGTTTATATACTCAGCTTTGCATTTTTTTCAGTCATCGTGATAACACCGTCTTACTTGCAGCTTTCTACTTTCCGCGTACGTCTGATTGTATCTGCCAAAAGTTGTCAGGCCTTCCCGATACCATAATAATTGAAAAATAAAACTTATTTTGGAGATGCGTAAATCTGTTCTTATATGTCCATGACACTAAGTGAACCACCGTATTAATAAAACAAATTACTCTTTCATTTTTGTACATACACACACACACATGTATATATACATATATGTACACAGAGAAAAGGGTGTTCGTTATTTACGTAATAATACTTTTATTGGACTTCCACATTTTCATCTTTGTTTACTTTTTTGTTACTTGAAATTTTATTTTCGTTATTGAAAATGTAACACGTTTATACTGAAGATTAGAAATTCAAGCAAACAACTTTGCGGACGCCTGGTGCTCTGACGGAGCACGCAGGCTGATAGATCTCGTTTGTACGTCGAAGCATGCGGTTATGTATGCAAGCAGCCGTTTGTTGTTGGCTGGATTGTGTATCGTTATTATAATTATATTCTCTCTTCATTAAATCTTGCTAACTATTACAAGGTGTTTTTACTCGGTTTCCGATCCACGGAATAAGTTCCTTATTATATTAACAGTTATTTTTAAATATTATAATTTTTTTACACATTGTTTGAACTTTTTACGTTTTGTTTTTCATCCAGCTCAAAACAATCAAGTTAAAAATATCATATTTTGAATATTTCTTCCTTTCAAGGCTTCAAAAACCAAAGTTTGTTAATTGTGTTATCAAAAAGTAGCTACAAGCCTTTATTTTTTAGTTATTCCCCTTTATAGGAGTCGTTCAAGATCTAATCAGATGATCATGACATGAAATTTCTTTAAGAGAAAAAATGCAAAGATCGTAGGTAGTAATTGTATGACACGACCTTATTAGGCTATTTACCTGATTCAAGTCAGTGTTATCACCATGAGTGGTCCACGAGGTGGGTACTGCTTTGATTTATCTCATGAAACAGAGTTTCTGTGGTCTGAGGCTGTGCCAAAGATCATTTTTGGTTCACGATGCAAGTTATGTGGGAAGATCATCGATATGAGCTCTATGGGCTGAAGTGCACTAACGAGTCAAGCTGCTGGTCAAAAGCACAAACGTCTTGAAAATGCTTTAACAAACACCCCATCTGGTGCGGCAGTTATATTCGCTGCAATTTCGCGTCCCGTGGGTAAGTTAGTACTAATTCTATTCGCTTTTCTGTATTTTTAAACGTGGATAATTAGATAAGTAGAAGCAATCGACTTGACAGACACAAAATGTCATCTACGGTCTCGGCGTAGAATCGCAAAGGGGAGAGGATAAACCATGTTTGTATCAGTTTGAGGCTAGTAGCTTGGACTGCTTAGGCGAATCAGCGTGTGATACCTCTGATACCATTTGAGTTTTAGCGTCAGAACTATACCCCACTATTAAAATTCAAAATGCCACGGCTACAAATCTGTAAATCTTAAAATGCTAAAGGAGTAAATAGTATGGCTAAGAAGATACGGGGCCACCTGGCCTCGTATCCCCCAGTGATTCGGATCCACTGTGGCCTCGTATGCCCCTACGGATACGGAGCCACTCTGACATCGTATCCCCCTACGAAGCCAGTCAGGCACACGTACTAGTGCCGGATCGGCCGGTGGATCCACTCTGGCCTCGTATCCCCCTACGGACCCGTCGGATCTGCGCCTATCCACGTGTAGCTTTCACGCTGAGCGCACATATTAGTGGGTCTAATTGTTCGCATAATATCCGCTAGCATTGATGAAAGCTCCCCATATCACGCGTACGTTACTCGAAAAAGGTAAAAGAATAAACGTGCTCGACTCGATGCGTCTTGCTCCAAAATGCATATATAGATGAGCTGCAAAATAAGGCTAAATTTACGAATGACTCTACTGGAGAAAATATCGAGCTACAAATACAGATATCAAGTGTAATGTAATATCGTACTTTTGATATCATCGGTGTGGACGTGATTCACTCACTTGCTAATTTATACACACTATCGTTGACGAAAGATGTCCATAGCACGCGTACTTATGTTACTCGAAAGAGATGAAAGAATAAACGTGCTCGACTCGATACTGTGATCTCTGATTGTTTTACCATTTGCAACAAATTGCTATTCATATTATAAAAAACTGTTTACCATATATTCACTAAATAAATTTTCTGCGNTAAAAAAAAAAAAAAAAACAACCACAAAATAATTGCCCTAAAAAAATTGAAGATGTTATAACCCAATCAAATAATAAATTCAACTTATCTGAACTTAGTAAATCATTTCTCATTCACATTTAATTGGAAAGATCACAATATTATTTCAAAAGAAATTTTATTAGCCACTTAATTATGCTGAAAGCGATTATTAGATTCGCGAGCTTTAGAATTAATATGACAATTTCTAGACCAAAAAATGTATTTACGACCTTACACACCTGTATATACGTAAATTTACAACATCAAGTAACGAGCGACATAACAACTTGAGTAGCAGACGACGCATAGGGTACGTATGTTTTTTCTTTCGCTCACTTTACCCACACTGTGCCCATACGTACATACGTTTACGTATGTAGTACATACAGGCCAACGTGTGTGTTTCATTATTTGTTGCTATCATGCTATAAGTTTTTTTGTTGTGCATTACGCACAATTTTTAAGTACCAGTTCCCATTTCCAGTGCTCTATGCACAGTACCTATACACGGATTAAAACCCGTAAGCCGTGCACATCATGTACTATATACCGTTTACGGTGGAAACAGTGTACCGTGTACGGTACTTGCAGTAATTGCACTTGACGATATTAACATATCCGTGTACGGTACACGAAAATACGGTGAACGGTGCATGGTACTGCGCACATACAAAGTACCAGGAGCATAATTAACACCGTGTACCGTGTACGGTGTTTTGTATACAGCGCACGGTATCGGGCCCCTATTCACTGCCAATTTAAAACTGTTTAATTTATTAGTGATTTCATTGGTTTTGATTATTATAGATATTGTTTTTATCACAATTTAATTTTTTATTTTATCACAGGGTATCTTTTCAAGCAATTTCACAAAAATAAATATTCTGCCTTCAAAAATTACAGAAACGGATTAATAACACTGCACTTTAATAACATACTCTAATAATTGTTTTTGTAGATAGAAAAAGTAAAGCGCGGTTTATTTGCTTGCTAACACTTGGTTTTTTTTGTAACCATCAAATAAATTTGATTGGATAGTACTTCATGAAGCATACATCACGAAAGGATTTCCTCGGCTTATCTGAGGATTAAGAAGCTTTGGGAGAAAAGTTCAAAAGGGAAAAACGTGCCAAAAAAATGTATGTTATATTTGAGCATAAATATTAGGAGTGCACATGAATTTTTTCAGATTTTCGAGAAAAAAATTATAAAATATTGACAGTTTAACATAGTCTCTTGTGAGAGAGCAATGTTAGGTTTGCCTTATAGTTGAAATTAAGGTGTATTCTAAATGTGTTGAATAAAAAAAAACGTTTTCATAGATTCCTTAGTGCAAAAGGAAGATACTCGAAAAAAAAGCCTTGCCAAGCATTTTTCAAAAATATAGTCAATTACAGTCGTACAGTTTCAAGTTTGCTGAGTGCAAGAGGAGGTGCGTGGCAAAGGGAGCCCAGTAGTGCGGGCAGGGGGGGCTCCCCGTTCTTCGCCTCTCTGAATGAGGCTGCATTTAGATGGAGTCTGGGAGTCTGGCAGACTCCCAGACTCCATCTAAACACAGCCTTATACTCCCAAACCTCCTTAAGATTTAAGCCATTATAAGTTTATTTTTCCGTGTAAGTTACATGTATCTGACATCTTTAGTTCGTTATTACGTGAAGTTGAAAATTCACCATTTTTATGTCAACAGCGTCAGATTTAAAAAAAAGAATGTCCTAGTTGACTAATGAATGTTAATTCTTGTTCCATTAACGTGGTATTGTTTAGTATGAAACCAAAAAATAAATAAAAAAAGTATTTTAGATGAAAAAAGAATTAATTTATAACCAACGGGTTTCTAATATTGTTTTTTCAGCTGCAGTATAGCTCTAAACCTTCTATATGCCATCAGTACTTCAAGATTTTATCATAAAACGACGTTGTAACAAGAAATTTAGACATCTTCATGCTTTAGTTATTCTACAACCTATCTATAGTTATGAAGTGTGAATTAATTAAATAATCAGGATATCTACTTCGTCAACCAGATTTATACTTTAAGCGACTCTATTTGTGCTCACGCTAGAACGCTAAAAAGCTAGAACGTTTTTTCAATTAAACTTTTCAGCGCATTTTTCTCAACTTTAGAACAAATACTATTAAAGACAGCACTCAAAAAAAAAATGTAGACAATCAGGGGGAATGTCGCTTGAAAATGCTTGTACGTTTACCGTAGGTACTTAGCCAGAATGGCAAATGGCGCCTTCAGAAACATGGCCGTAATCGACGTTATGGGAGATTATTTGTCACACAGCTGTTTACCTATTCGCTTCGTGCAGTAATTTGAAAGAGCACCACCTTCAGGGGAAAATATGTCGATACAAACTAACAAGAATACACAACCTCTTATGAATAATAATTTGTTGCAAGCATCAGGGTGTCCACCGATGCGGGAAATAAATGAGAGTTTTATTGACACGGGAAAAATATCTATATGGTAATTTAAGAAATAACACGAAAATTTCGGAACAAACACAAAGTTATCTTTACAGCCATGGATATGCCCGTAAGTATTCTACAATGAGTATTTCATCCATTTTTGTGAAAGATTGACTATAGCTATACATCTGAGCGCACAGCCAAAGTAAGCAATTACACGAGTTTTTCTCTTTTGACTGCAACCGAGTATATCGTATTATAACGGAAAATTCCGTTCATGTAATATATAAAATAAAATTTCCCCACTTTATAGAAAAAGGAGAAGCATTGTATCAAGTGGTAGAAAACCGAGTCGATGAGTAAATGTGAATTTGCCTAGAGCAGCAGTCTCAGCAAGGAGTCGATCGAGAGAAGTGGGCTCGTACCCTATTCCTCGCTGTCATGTGGCTCTGCCAAAACCAAGCGAATAGAACCAATATAAATAATATTAGCTCTGCACGTTTTTATATGAGATCAAATGGAAATTAATAAGTTTTAATAAATCAAAAATTTAATTATAATATTGAAACATTTGTGTCTATTGTTTGCTTTTGGTAAACATATCAATGACGTAAGGATGATTTTTAGGCTCATACCCTGAATTTCAATCTTCCATGCATGTATTTAGCACCTTCATTCTCTTCCAAAATAAAAATAAGGTAATTCCATGCTACAAGTAGAATTGTCGTTGAGTCATCGAGAAAACGACAACTAGAGTGAAGACTAATCGTGGGATAGGACCACGATAACACATATCAGATAAGTACGCCCATCAAAGATATTCCAAAATCCTTCCGAAATAGTTCGCGTGAAAGCACTACTAGTATTGCTGACACCAAGAATATTTCTACCCTATCTTGATTTCCTCCAAATCATCTCCTGGTAGATTAGAAAAGATACATCCAATACTTAAACACAAACCATACTCCATGCATGAAGGAATTGCTTGTAACGCTTCATTTTATGGTTTCGATAATATAATAAAATACTATAGATCTACATTTATCAAATCACCATAATATTTGCCGTTAGTTTTCCATGTCTTATATATGCATAGATCCGTATCGATCCATATTTTGGCAAGGTAACAAAAGGGCCAAGGCCGATTGAATTCTCGGGAATCCGTGTATGCGAAGGCCGTTGAACCGGTTCAATAAACTCGTTGAAAAATAAACACTTTAAGTGCGCAGAGACCTTGAACAAGCTATAGAAGCTTATAGTATACACATCATATTGAACTGATTTTTGCTCCCGCTCTTTTTTATCTTTTTCCCCTATTTTTAATACTTATTTTGAATTCAGTATTATTTTGAAAAAAAATTTTAGCTATTTTTTTAAGGAAGGCAGTTCAGTTATAATCCCTAATTTATTATTTTTCCTCATAATTGTTATGCACTGTAGGACAAGCTCCGGAGGTTATTAATCAACATAAGTGGCTTTCAGATTCCAAAGGATCGAAGTTTCGGTAGCTAAGTTGATTGAAGCTTGTACCGCCGCTCGAATTGTTTTTCTATCACGGGATCGATTCCAACTTTCTGCAGATTTTTTTTTTTTCAATGCAGTTCATCGTTCTGGTTGAATCTCCTTTATTTATGTTTTATTTAAATTTATAAGTAATGTTGCCAACTTTTTTTTTTTTTTTTTACGTTGAAATAAATGAATTTTTTACACNCAAGTGTAATGTAATATCATACTTTTGATCTCACCAGTGTGGACGTGATTCACTCACTTGCTAATTTATACACAATATCGTTAACGAAAGATGTCCATAGCACGCGTACTTATGTTACTCGAAAGAGATGAAAGAATAAACGTGCTCGATGCGTCTTGCTCCACAATGCATATATGGATGGGGTGCGTAATATGGCTCTATTTACGTATGACTCTGCTGGAGAAAATATCGCGCCACCAACGCAGATATCAAGTGTAATGTAATATCATACTTTTGATCTCACCAGTGTGGACGTGATTCACTCACTTGCTAATTTATACACAATATCGTTAACGAAAGATGTCCATAGCACGCGTACTTATGTTACTCGAAAGAGATGAAAGAATAAACGTGCTCGATGCGTCTTGCTCCACAATGCATATATGGATGGGGTGCGTAATATGGCTCTATTTACGTATGACTCTGCTGGAGAAAATATCGCGCCACCAACGCAGATATCAAGTGTAATGTAATATCATACTTTTGATCTCACCAGTGTGGACGTGATTCACTCACTTGCTAATTTATACACAATATCGTTAACGAAAGATGTCCATAGCACGCGTACTTATGTTACTCGAAAGAGATGAAAGAATAAACGTGCTCGATGCGTCTTGCTCCACAATGCATATATGGATGGGGTGCGTAATATGGCTCTATTTACGTATGACTCTGCTGGAGAAAATATCGCGCCACCAACGCAGATATCAAGTGTAATGTAATATCATACTTTTGATCTCACCAGTGTGGACGTGATTCACTCACTTGCTAATTTATACACAATATCGTTAACGAAAGATGTCCATAGCACGCGTACTTATGTTACTCGAAAGAGATGAAAGAATAAACGTGCTCGATGCGTCTTGCTCCACAATGCATATATGGATGGGGTGCGTAATATGGCTCTATTTACGTATGACTCTGCTGGAGAAAATATCGCGCCACCAACGCAGATATCAAGTGTAATGTAATATCATACTTTTGATCTCACCAGTGTGGACGTGATTCACTCACTTGCTAATTTATACACAATATCGTTAACGAAAGATGTCCATAGCACGCGTACTTATGTTACTCGAAAGAGATGAAAGAATAAACGTGCTCGATGCGTCTTGCTCCACAATGCATATATGGATGGGGTGCGTAATATGGCTCTATTTACGTATGACTCTGCTGGAGAAAATATCGCGCCACCAACGCAGATATCAAGTGTAATGTAATATCATACTTTTGATCTCACCAGTGTGGACGTGATTCACTCACTTGCTAATTTATACACAATATCGTTAACGAAAGATGTCCATAGCACGCGTACTTATGTTACTCGAAAGAGATGAAAGAATAAACGTGCTCGATGCGTCTTGCTCCACAATGCATATATGGATGGGGTGCGTAATATGGCTCTATTTACGTATGACTCTGCTGGAGAAAATATCGCGCCACCAACGCAGATATCAAGTGTAATGTAATATCATACTTTTGATCTCACCAGTGTGGACGTGATTCACTCACTTGCTAATTTATACACAATATCGTTAACGAAAGATGTCCATAGCACGCGTACTTATGTTACTCGAAAGAGATGAAAGAATAAACGTGCTCGATGCGTCTTGCTCCACAATGCATATATGGATGGGGTGCGTAATATGGCTCTATTTACGTATGACTCTGCTGGAGAAAATATCGCGCCACCAACGCAGATATCAAGTGTAATGTAATATCATACTTTTGATCTCACCAGTGTGGACGTGATTCACTCACTTGCTAATTTATACACAATATCGTTAACGAAAGATGTCCATAGCACGCGTACTTATGTTACTCGAAAGAGATGAAAGAATAAACGTGCTCGATGCGTCTTGCTCCACAATGCATATATGGATGGGGTGCGTAATATGGCTCTATTTACGTATGACTCTGCTGGAGAAAATATCGCGCCACCAACGCAGATATCAAGTGTAATGTAATATCATACTTTTGATCTCACCAGTGTGGACGTGATTCACTCACTTGCTAATTTATACACAATATCGTTAACGAAAGATGTCCATAGCACGCGTACTTATGTTACTCGAAAGAGATGAAAGAATAAACGTGCTCGATGCGTCTTGCTCCACAATGCATATATGGATGGGGTGCGTAATATGGCTCTATTTACGTATGACTCTGCTGGAGAAAATATCGCGCCACCAACGCAGATATCAAGTGTAATGTAATATCATACTTTTGATCTCACCAGTGTGGACGTGATTCACTCACTTGCTAATTTATACACAATATCGTTAACGAAAGATGTCCATAGCACGCGTACTTATGTTACTCGAAAGAGATGAAAGAATAAACGTGCTCGATGCGTCTTGCTCCACAATGCATATATGGATGGGGTGCGTAATATGGCTCTATTTACGTATGACTCTGCTGGAGAAAATATCGCGCCACCAACGCAGATATCAAGTGTAATGTAATATCATACTTTTGATCTCACCAGTGTGGACGTGATTCACTCACTTGCTAATTTATACACAATATCGTTAACGAAAGATGTCCATAGCACGCGTACTTATGTTACTCGAAAGAGATGAAAGAATAAACGTGCTCGATGCGTCTTGCTCCACAATGCATATATGGATGGGGTGCGTAATATGGCTCTATTTACGTATGACTCTGCTGGAGAAAATATCGCGCCACCAACGCAGATATCAAGTGTAATGTAATATCATACTTTTGATCTCACCAGTGTGGACGTGATTCACTCACTTGCTAATTTATACACAATATCGTTAACGAAAGATGTCCATAGCACGCGTACTTATGTTACTCGAAAGAGATGAAAGAATAAACGTGCTCGATGCGTCTTGCTCCACAATGCATATATGGATGGGGTGCGTAATATGGCTCTATTTACGTATGACTCTGCTGGAGAAAATATCGCGCCACCAACGCAGATATCAAGTGTAATGTAATATCATACTTTTGATCTCACCAGTGTGGACGTGATTCACTCACTTGCTAATTTATACACAATATCGTTAACGAAAGATGTCCATAGCACGCGTACTTATGTTACTCGAAAGAGATGAAAGAATAAACGTGCTCGATGCGTCTTGCTCCACAATGCATATATGGATGGGGTGCGTAATATGGCTCTATTTACGTATGACTCTGCTGGAGAAAATATCGCGCCACCAACGCAGATATCAAGTGTAATGTAATATCATACTTTTGATCTCACCAGTGTGGACGTGATTCACTCACTTGCTAATTTATACACAATATCGTTAACGAAAGATGTCCATAGCACGCGTACTTATGTTACTCGAAAGAGATGAAAGAATAAACGTGCTCGATGCGTCTTGCTCCACAATGCATATATGGATGGGGTGCGTAATATGGCTCTATTTACGTATGACTCTGCTGGAGAAAATATCGCGCCACCAACGCAGATATCAAGTGTAATGTAATATCATACTTTTGATCTCACCAGTGTGGACGTGATTCACTCACTTGCTAATTTATACACAATATCGTTAACGAAAGATGTCCATAGCACGCGTACTTATGTTACTCGAAAGAGATGAAAGAATAAACGTGCTCGATGCGTCTTGCTCCACAATGCATATATGGATGGGGTGCGTAATATGGCTCTATTTACGTATGACTCTGCTGGAGAAAATATCGCGCCACCAACGCAGATATCAAGTGTAATGTAATATCATACTTTTGATCTCACCAGTGTGGACGTGATTCACTCACTTGCTAATTTATACACAATATCGTTAACGAAAGATGTCCATAGCACGCGTACTTATGTTACTCGAAAGAGATGAAAGAATAAACGTGCTCGATGCGTCTTGCTCCACAATGCATATATGGATGGGGTGCGTAATATGGCTCTATTTACGTATGACTCTGCTGGAGAAAATATCGCGCCACCAACGCAGATATCAAGTGTAATGTAATATCATACTTTTGATCTCACCAGTGTGGACGTGATTCACTCACTTGCTAATTTATACACAATATCGTTAACGAAAGATGTCCATAGCACGCGTACTTATGTTACTCGAAAGAGATGAAAGAATAAACGTGCTCGATGCGTCTTGCTCCACAATGCATATATGGATGGGGTGCGTAATATGGCTCTATTTACGTATGACTCTGCTGGAGAAAATATCGCGCCACCAACGCAGATATCAAGTGTAATGTAATATCATACTTTTGATCTCACCAGTGTGGACGTGATTCACTCACTTGCTAATTTATACACAATATCGTTAACGAAAGATGTCCATAGCACGCGTACTTATGTTACTCGAAAGAGATGAAAGAATAAACGTGCTCGATGCGTCTTGCTCCACAATGCATATATGGATGGGGTGCGTAATATGGCTCTATTTACGTATGACTCTGCTGGAGAAAATATCGCGCCACCAACGCAGATATCAAGTGTAATGTAATATCATACTTTTGATCTCACCAGTGTGGACGTGATTCACTCACTTGCTAATTTATACACAATATCGTTAACGAAAGATGTCCATAGCACGCGTACTTATGTTACTCGAAAGAGATGAAAGAATAAACGTGCTCGATGCGTCTTGCTCCACAATGCATATATGGATGGGGTGCGTAATATGGCTCTATTTACGTATGACTCTGCTGGAGAAAATATCGCGCCACCAACGCAGATATCAAGTGTAATGTAATATCATACTTTTGATCTCACCAGTGTGGACGTGATTCACTCACTTGCTAATTTATACACAATATCGTTAACGAAAGATGTCCATAGCACGCGTACTTATGTTACTCGAAAGAGATGAAAGAATAAACGTGCTCGATGCGTCTTGCTCCACAATGCATATATGGATGGGGTGCGTAATATGGCTCTATTTACGTATGACTCTGCTGGAGAAAATATCGCGCCACCAACGCAGATATCAAGTGTAATGTAATATCATACTTTTGATCTCACCAGTGTGGACGTGATTCACTCACTTGCTAATTTATACACAATATCGTTAACGAAAGATGTCCATAGCACGCGTACTTATGTTACTCGAAAGAGATGAAAGAATAAACGTGCTCGATGCGTCTTGCTCCACAATGCATATATGGATGGGGTGCGTAATATGGCTCTATTTACGTATGACTCTGCTGGAGAAAATATCGCGCCACCAACGCAGATATCAAGTGTAATGTAATATCATACTTTTGATCTCACCAGTGTGGACGTGATTCACTCACTTGCTAATTTATACACAATATCGTTAACGAAAGATGTCCATAGCACGCGTACTTATGTTACTCGAAAGAGATGAAAGAATAAACGTGCTCGATGCGTCTTGCTCCACAATGCATATATGGATGGGGTGCGTAATATGGCTCTATTTACGTATGACTCTGCTGGAGAAAATATCGCGCCACCAACGCAGATATCAAGTGTAATGTAATATCATACTTTTGATCTCACCAGTGTGGACGTGATTCACTCACTTGCTAATTTATACACAATATCGTTAACGAAAGATGTCCATAGTACGCGTACTTATGTTACTCGAAAGAGATGAAAGAATAAACGTGCTCGACTCGATACTGTGATCTCTGATTGTTTTACCATTTGCAACAAATTGCTATTCATATTATAAAAAACTGTTTACCATTCATTCACTAAATAAATTTTCTGCGTATAATCATAAATAATTTTTAGTTTTTAATCGTAAGCATAGCATGAGAAAAGGTTACTTAAATAATGATAAAAACTTTGAATGTAATACATTTATTTAAAATTTGAATAAATATGGAAAAAAATTTATGGCTCTTGCAAGAGCCAACTATTTTACAAAATTATTCAGCGTATTTTTAATTCTTTAATATCCTTTTTTTTTGGGACATGAGCGAATATTTTCAGAATAATAATTCTTTTTGACTTTTGGCTGAGATGCCTTAACGTTCTTCTCTAAAAGAGGTTTCTGGATATCTTCATTGTCTTTGGTATGACAACTCTTGCTGCTTTTCTCCGACTTATGCGGTTTATTAAAGTACGGACTCAGTTTGATGTTGACTGCTCAATAGATACACTTCAAATGAAGCTTTATGTAGTTTTTTAATTTATTTATGAGAAAGCAAATTTCTATTAAGGTTTTAATATTTCACCTCTTCGTCAGAGCCAGTGTCATCTTCCCACTTCATACGAAAGTAGAATTTTTTCATTTGATTTACATTGTTGACAGCACACATGGATCTATATGCACCATTATGGTGGGGGCATGCAGTAGCCAATGTTGGAAGCTTAAATAGTGGGTAATCAGTCATATTAATAAGTTGCAAGTTAAACCTTTCAAGCCACTTTTTCTTCAATTCTCCAATTACAAAAATCTTTTTTGCATCTTCGAGATTTTCACGAAGCACATGACCAATTTTTATGTACTCAACATCACCTGATTTCCAATCTAATCCATGATAGGCCAGCTCAAGCCACAAATTCTTACGTTTGTATTTATCATGTAGTCTGCGCCAAGAAAATGGCAGCTTGAAGAGAAATACTTGTGGCTCATCATCCCCATGGAGTGAAAGAATCACCAACTCTTTAAGCATGTAATCATTGCCAGATTTCTTAAAGCCCTGAATATCTACCACGCACTCCATCATGTTGGAGACTGCTAATATTTTTCAATTTCATAGACGTGATTAAACAAGTTTTCTTACGTCACCACTGATAGGATTGTACTCTACGATATGATCATGTAGAATAAGACAGTAAGCATATACATTTTTTCGAGAAATTCTCTCGTGCATCAAACTCTAAGGGTACGTCCACTGGTGCGCTTTTCCAAGCTTCATTTTGCTTAGAACAGTCAATTACAGTGAGAGGCATACGTGTGATGAAATCTGTTTTATTTAACATAGGTTCTGGTTTTTTCCCGTAATAGGCTGCTTGAAAATTCTTATACATATCGTATTATCTTAAAAACTGATTTTTATTAATTTCAAAATTAAGGTTTCCACAAGGATCATAGTGTGAGTTTAAGAAAAGTTTCACATTGCTGATATTGCAATGATCAAAGAGACTGGCATTAGAAGCAGGCTCATTTTTTCGTTTTTTTTGAAAGCCCAAAATACAAAAGGAGGCTTTTCCAACTGATTGGACGTTTTGACAGTCCAAACATGTCTAGAAGTTTTTCGTAATAGAGGGTACTTATACAACTCCCAATAGCGGAACTCATAGAAATAGGCTTGTCTTTTGCAATAATATCGAGCAAACGAATTTTTCGTCTATCTGATGCAGTTATGTAAGGCACAAGCCATCCAATCTGAGTCAATGTAAGCTTATACTTTTCGGAATTTTGATTGTTAGCTACTTGTACAATGGTGCTAACATCATCTCTTGATCTTGTAAGAATTACTTCATGTTTTGCATTAGCCACAACTTTGCGATAGTCCTCAGCAAAACCAAATATTATACTCAAAGGTATCGACACTTTAAAAAAAGAATGATCATTGATAATACATTTTTTCACTTAAATGTCAATCCAACCAGCATTTTCGAGCATTAAACTCTGACTGGGAGAGAAAGATATTCATCCTTTCATTAAAGTTGTTAATCCAACATTTTTACACTTGTCGATTTCTATACCATTCAGTTCGTATCGTATTTCTTCCAACATATGGCAGATGGCGTTGTTAACTAGTGTTGTTCTTATCAAAGCACCATCTTCTTCATTTGTTATACGTCCAGCAATACGTAGGAAACTTAAAGAATGTAAGAGACATGAATCTTGATGTTGAATCAAGATTCGAATCTTATCACTGTTATGAAATGCTGATACAATGTGAGGTCGATGTGCATGAATCTCGCAGTGCGCAACCGACTCATCAAATACGGCACCTGAATGAATGCTAAGAATCTCTTCCATTTCGGCGTTTTTTTGTTTGCAGACAGCAAAAGAAAGCACAAGTTATTTGCCACCAGGAGCTCTTACTTTCAGGCCTAAGTTTTTTAAGAAATGCACGTTTTAACGTGTTAACGCTTTGGGCATTTGTCGACAACTGATCCGTCTCATTCATTATGGTTTAGTTTTATAGCTTTGTCTAATTTTGGTAGGTCGTAAATGATGAATTGTTCTTACCCTCGTTAATGTATTTTCATAGCCTTCTCCAACTTTACTTTTGTTGTTGTTGTTGTTGTTGTTGTTGTTGTTGTTGTTGTTGTTGTTGTTGTTGTTGTTGTTGTTGTTTTTGTTGTTGTTGTTGTATACTATGCCCATTTTTAGTTAAGTTGTTTCAAGTGTAGCCGTATATTTATAATATCACCACGAAAATTAATCAAGTTACCGTCCTGATCAATAATGCGCACTTGAAGATGATCTATTATTTTCACAGCAACGGGTAAATAAATTATTTGCGATGGAACTTCGACAATCTTGTATCCTGGTGGTATGGCTGGAAAAAATTCGTGGATGGTATGAAATTTTTTTCCGTTTATATAGGCTCTGGTAGTGATATTGTACTCAACTCTCAATGTATTAATCTTGAGAATAGCAACAGGTAAATCTGAGTTATGAGTAGTGGTATCTTTAAGAACTCTTTCAGTAAACCCTAAAAGACGGCCTATAGAATCTTTTGGTTTGAAATCCATAGTATGACTACACGTTATTACGCTGCGAAGAGTATTATTGTTTGGTTTGATGCTAATGGCTATGTCAACGGGTTGTCATACATCGATCATAAATGACTCAATATCTTGAATTTAGTAGCTGCCAGTTGGAAAAACAACCACTTGATCACCTACATAAAATTTATTATTACCTTCGTCGATATTTGGCATTAAATTAAAAGTCAGGAGTTCTACTAGACCCATAACGTAGTTATGTGTTGGTGACAACTCGATCAGTGGAAAGTATTGTGCTTCAAGAATAGATGCTGTTCCTGATAAACTTAAGGTCAATGATTCTCCCATGGCAGTTTTTCAATGGCTAATGTTACTTGAGTATTGAGATACGTTTATATAGGCTGACGATGGAGTTTTTTACAAAGAAAGCTTAAGCAAAGATGGACGCAATTGTATGTACCAAAATCTTGGTACCTCTGATAATTATATTTGACATTATTAACACCAAGATATAGCATTATATCAATTGGTGCCTGCAGGTCACCAAACCTATCGAAATACGTCACGTTATTGCCTTCCTTTCTATAGGCAACCCAGTGAGTACCAAGACTATCTTTATCATCGAGATTGACTACAGCTGATTCGGAAAACGTGAGCCATCAGCTGGCAAAGTAATTCTCATAAAAACTCCACAAAAATGTGGGATTTTCAAAATTTTTGCATATTTGATGAAGTCATAGTCTGTGAGAGCTCAATAAGGCAGTTTTACATAGGGAATTTTTTTTTTATCTTTCAAGCCTTTTTCTGGTTTTAAATGTAGACCTAAGCCGTTATTATATGGTTTTAAAAAGAGCCCCTTTTCAAGTAAGACATTTTCCATTTCTTTATTATGCCTTTCTCTTTCATTGAGCTGTTTTTGAGTGACTTTAGCATCATTAATAGCCTTGATAACTCCAGTTACACCATTAGTAATAGCGCCTAAAGCACTTAAGCCAGCAAACGCAGGAATAAGATATGGTAAAAAGCCACCAGTTTTTCGTGGTATAGGCAATATACCCGAGGCATTACAATATTTTTCTTGCCACCAACTTTTTTCACAGCCTTCCGCGCTTCCTTTAACGCTGAACCAATAACTTTCCGAGCACAACTACTTAGAACCATAGACTTCGAGGCACTTCGAATCAAGCTTTTAAAAATGATTTTTTTTTTTCATTTTATTCTTACTCACTTTACTAGAACTCGTACTACGATACGATCCCATGCCAAGTTTGGATTTCATTTTCATGGCGTTGGTGATGGTAAAAGCAGCAGTTTTTTCCCCTAGACTAGCGTCTTTGGCTTTGAATCTTTGCCACGCCTGTTCAGCGAGAATCTTGTCAGCAGTGTTTCTTGTCGCGATGTTTTCTCAATTATGAGAATAGACTAGATCGTGTTGTTCACAAGCTTTATCTAATGGTTGATATTAATTTGAAACATATCTAAAAAGATCATGTTAATACCGACATGATGTATAATGAATTTAAAAAATTTCGTGTAAACTGTTGGGGAGTTAGAAAACATGGGTTTATTGTAATATACAAGGAAAGATGGTAGATGCAGACGAGGTTTTGACGCTTTTGCTATAAATATTACGCATGCTCATTAAGTGCTTATTAGTCTATTGTTAACCATCAAGTGGACAACATGGATGCTTTTTGTAAGGAAAAACACATTCTTCGTCAAGTTGAAAAAGCAAGAGAAGCTGTTAGACGCAAGCATCGATTATTAAAGTCAGGCAGAGAAAACTTTGAAGAACTGATAGGGGAGACTTTCAAGCCTATTACTGATCCGCTTAATAAAATCATCTATGACAAAAAGAAGGAAAAAAACCTTCCACCAAGCTTTGAATCTTTGCCTGGAGAGCCTTTCAAGCCTTATAAGCCAAAAATTAAAAATATTAACACATTAACGTTCCAGTCAGCAAATAGTAATAGTAATGATGAAGATGATACTTCTTCGTTAAATGATACCATCAAAAACTATGATACCGTTGTTGATAAAGTCATGATGATGATTCAGAGCATGATATCGATAAAAATTCATCTATGAACCCATACTTACAAATTTTTGATTGAAATGAGCCAGAATTGGATCTAATTTATAGGATAAAAAAAGAAAGAAACGGACGATATATACTTGGTGATTTACCCATATAATTCAAAAAAAGGAAAATTCACATTAAAGATCTAAGATACCCAATGACTGATGGATTAATGGAGTTACTCATAAAAAAACATCCTTATAAAAAGTACATGACACCAGATAATTTAGCTCAATACAAACAAATTTTGGAAACTTCGAGTGCGCATAAAAAAAATTCGACAAAAAAGAGACGACTTGCCTATACCACAGTCACAAATTTAATAATGTTATTGCCCGTTTATTTAATCTCTCATACGAAGAAGAAAGATGGATCCATACCTTCGTTCACAATTGCTAAGCTCAACTCGCAAATGGACTACGTTTATTGGGACGACCTTAACGAACTGGTCAATCGACTTTAATTACTAGTGGCAGAAAAGTCAGCTAAAATAAATAAATTCAATCGTTGAGGAGCTTCGTGAAGCTAATATTGTATATTGAGCTAGGTTATCAATTTGACTTCAGTAACAAAATGAACATCGTCGTATTTGGACGTGGATCAGCTAAGTCGAAAAGTGGTAGTCGAGGTCCTCGAGGATTGGGGTATAAGCTCACCACAGATGGTTGATTTGATTTGGAAAATAAAAGATTAAGCAATGTTGCATCAGCTGTTCAACCATAGGATGCTGTAAATCTCACTACTTTACAGAAGAAAAAAAGTTTAATTTTAGATAAACAAGAGAAAATAAGTCTACTATTGAGCAATTTGAGTAATGAATTTTCAGAAACAGTACTAAATTTGCAGCGTGAAATACACACTGTTAAGGAGATTGTGGCGCAAATATCTAATAAAACTCAAGAAGACATTGAGGAGAGATGGAAGAAGTAGTGAAAGAACTTCATAAACCTGCCAGACGCAACTATCTCCGTCGAAAGTTTGATGTCCGTGGCTTGGATGAAACATGTCAAGCTGATCTTGTAGAGATGATACCTTATGCTCGAGAAAATGAAGGTTTTAAATATATGCTTACAGTCATTGACGTATTTTCAAAGTTTGCATGAGTTGCGTCTGTAAAAAATAAAACTGATCAAGATGTGACTGCAGCTATGAAGTCGATATTAACTGAAAGGAGAGTTCTAACTAATTTACGAACAGATCATGGTAAAGAGTTTTACAATGCGAATTTTCCAAGTCTCATGCAAAAGTACAATATTATTTTGTACTCTACTTACAGCAATCTCAAAGCATCCATATGTGAGCGATTCAATCGTACACTGAAGCATGCTACATAGAGAAAATTCAGTTTACAAGGTAGCTATAAGTGGATTGATATTTTACCTAAGTTATTAGCGGACTACAATGATAGGAAGCTCTGAACGATAGCTACGAAACCTATGGATGCATCAAATGCTCATTCAAATAATGTTATTATGTTATTAATATCTAAAAAAAACATTAGAAAGGAAAAAACCCAAATTTAAGTTGGGTGATAAAGTACAAGTGAGCAATATCAAGCAAATGTTTGAAAAAGGATATACACCAAACTGGTCTACTGAAATTTTCATAATAGCACAAGTAGCTCATGCTAGCCCACTAACTTACTATTTAAAAGATTGTCAAGAGCAACCAATCTTTGGAGGTTTCTATTAACAGGAACTCTAAAAAACCAAATACCCAGATACTTATCTTGTCGAAAAAATTATAATTCGTCGAAAAAATTGCGTCTTGTTAAATGGTTGGGTTTCGACAATATTCATAATAGCTGGATTGATAAAAAAGATTCATCACGTGTTTTTCCAAAACTTGATGTTAATTTAGAAAAATTTGCAGAGAATTTAAATTATTAGTGTTAATTGTATCAAAAGTAAATAAATAAAATACACAAATTTACATTGAACTTGTTTTTTATTTTACACTAAAATTATTACATAATTATGCATATGAAAATATGACATTACTTTCCTTAACACACATAATTATGCATATAAAAATGTAACTTTACTTCCCTTAACACACATAAATAATTTCATTTTATTTGCATCACCTTGCAATTTCATTGAATAATTTTCATCTTCTAGTAACGCATCTACAATCATTTTGGAAGAAACATTTGGAATTCATCGTCCCATTCGGGAACAATCTTCATCCCATAATGCATATTGACTTTTTTTAGTTTTGTGAGCATGAAAAAGCGATCATTTTCCACTTCTCTCAGTTTTTTAGTGGGGAAATATTGACCACTACCAATACGATTCAATTTATCAAGATTCATCTGCAACACAAAACAAAATATTGAAAAGCTTCTGTAAAATAAAAAATTTCATTGATAGTGTATTAACTGTGCAGCTTGAAGCATTTAAGGAATTATCAGTGCATGCATTAATTTAACAAAAAAGATATCTTGAATATTTACTAACCCTTAGTTAATTTAGATATTTTATTCAAGATGGTGTCACAACCTTCAAAGTTAGATAAGTGTACAATCCTACTAGAACGCACTGTCTTGTCTGTAAAATTTTTAATGTTAATCCTCTTTGGAGTTGTCGACAGATTAAGCTCAGTCGGTTGTTGTAGCTCCTCATATATGGCTCTCCCCCCTTTGTTTGACAGAAATTTGACTTGTTGATTAGTAGGTTCCCTCCCAGGTTCGCTTCTCTGATAGGTGATTTCTCCTTCATTGATAAGTCTTGGGATGATGCTATAGTGGCCCGAGAGTAGGGTATCTGTTTGACCACACTGTAGATAACGCTTACTGACATACCTACTCAAGGCTATTTTATTTTCTTTTTCTGAAAAGAGTGGACGATGACGTGATTGAATACTTTTCTGCTCTCGAGACATGCTTGCATTTTCATACAGACATTTGATATAATCATCAAAAGTGATTGTAGCCTGTACCACATTGTTTTTCTCACCTTTTGCTTTTTTTTATGGCTTTTGATTTTGTATTTTTATACTATACGTCTTGCTCCTCAATCGCGCTAATTCTAATATGATATTTCCATTACTTTCATCTTTCATGAGGCCAACAATTTTATTATTGCCTTGTTTAATGTTAAATAGATTGTTTTCAGCATAATCCCATTTATCGAATTCTTCAAGATTATCACTTATGACTTCATACATATTGGTGTTAGTTACTTCATATAAAAGACTATCAGTATCAGTATGGAGTAGTTTAGATTGATCACCTACATAACTTTTCATAAAGTCATAGTGAAATGTATAAACACGTATTTTTGATTAGTCTAAGGCACATAATCCATCGTATATAGATTTTTTAATGCAGATTTCAGTACGTAACAACTATATTGCATCAAGCTGATTCTCAAAAATATCACAACTGTGGAAGTTTGATCTAGAAATAAGTGCTTCTGCACCATTTCGTCCTTCCCACTTATTAACGAGGTTTACATCAACATGTTTTCGCTCATTTTCCAGCGTTTTTCCATAAACTGCGTTGTTAAACAGTTTAAACAACATCTTCTTGAATTCCTTTTTTCGCATTTTGGCGTTCTGAACTATTTAAGTCTATATACTCCTTTAACCATGTACTTTGTTTAAAGTCCACTTCTCGATAAATTTTTTTTCAAGTAGAGACCATGCTTTAATGCTTGTTTTAGTGCTCTATAATGTATGACGTAGCGATTTTTGTCGTATAAAGTAGTCATTGATTTTTTCTGTTTGGATCCTACAGTTTGTATATCTTGAAATTGCATCCCAGGTTAACTCAGGTAAAGTATGATAATGAGCTGGGTCCAATTCATATGCTTCAAAACAATTGTTTCGAAAATTTTCAAACACTTCTGCAAGTAGCAAAACATCTGTCTTCAAATATGAATCGGAATATTGTCCGATTGTCTTAATATTGAATGTGTTCCATACATTTATGGCATGTTCATACTCTTGATCAGAAATATGAGCTTCGTATAAACTGCTATAAAAATCATTTTTTGAGGAAAGACTGTTTTCTTGGAGCTTTTCAAATGAAGAAACATAATCATAAGGAAATATACCTTTCCTCTTTAATAATCCGATTTGTTTCATAATGTATTTATCATCGTTAATGAATATTCTTTCTAACATTTCAAAATTATCTAGATATGATAATAATTTATCCAGGGAAAAACCCATGAATTTTAAGTAGTCGATAAAACAAAGATTAATGTTAGTCTCTTCAACACACTTAGTGAAAGATATGTATTTTTCTTTTGTTCGTGGGAGAAGTTGCACCTGGCCTGGAAAGCTCATTAAAAGTTCTTTTATAAACAAATGTGAATCATAACCACTCAAGTTATGAAAAATTAAAGTTATGGTTCTTGAGTCTTTGCAATTAAGGTTACACTTATTGTGTGCAGGACCTCGATACCTGAAATATATTTTATACATAATAAATTGTCTACATAATACAAATAGTACCATAAAGTAATATTTCATAGTTTGAAATTTACTTTCCAGTAAAGTGATAATAATCTCGAACCTTCTCTGCTTTCGATCTGAAGGACTTATTACAAATATGACACAGCAAAGCATTACTAAATTCATCTTGTTTTTGAGTTGTCAAATTTGTCATTTTGCATGGATTATCGTGTAAGTACTGTAATTGAAATTCTAAAGCATGTAAACTCTTTACAAACCACATAGCAGGTGCTTTATCTTCTTTACAATTCTGTCTGTAAGTCTTGTACTGTGATTTACGAATATCATAACTACACTTAATAATAAATCCAATGCTAAATGCCTTGTGCTCTTGAAAAGCATGATTACGCTTAACAGGTTGTAATAAACATTTAAAATCTGCGTATACTACATATGGTACACGATTTTTATAAGTGAAGTTTTTAATTTAAGTATATTTTCATAATTATTGTTTTTAGGAAGTGTAATTTTACATTTATTTATACTCTTACAATCAGTTTTGTGTGCTAGTAATTTTTGCGCTGTCCAAAAATGATGAAGACAACGATCACATACGAATGATGCACATTTTTTAGAGAATGTTCTGTGTATTAAGCGAGAAAGATTTTTTATCCATACGTAGTGAAATTAGTTGGATACATGTACATTATTTTCTTGATATTCTGTTTCTTCATTTTCATCGAATAAAATAGCTTTTAACCAACAAAAGATTCACATATTTGTCTTTTTTCTGAGAAGTTACATGATAAGGGAAAATATCATGTACATTTCTTTTTTTTTTTTTTTTTTTTTCAAAAAATGTAAATTTATTGAACATCATTCTGTCTTTCAAATTTTTTAATTGCCTTTGGATGTACTGGAAATTCAATATCACTAAAATTCAATTCATTTTCATACTGAGTGTAGTTGGAGATACGATATGTATGATTCTGCACTGGATGCAACGCTGATAGAATGTAAATTTATTGAATTATTATTCTGTCTTTCAAATTTTTTAATTGTCTTTGGATGTACTGGAAATTCAATATTATTAAAATTCAATTCATTTTCATTCTGAGTGTAGTTGAAGATACGATATGCATGATTCTGCACTGGATGCAACGCTGATAGAATAGCCCATTTAAAGCATTGATTATCATTATTCATCACATTTATGCAAGACTGTTTTTTTATGAATATAACTTAGCAATTGAATATAAGAACTTCCTCTTATAAGATTAAGTTTATCAATGTTTACGACTAAATTTAGTATAGAACGTAATGACCAACCGGATTCTTTGTCTTGAAAATCTTCCATATCTTTTTTAATTGGTTGTTGTACATACATCATAAACCATTCTTCCAAACAGTTATTTGAAAAACAGCTGGGGACTTAAGATTAAAATATTTAATATCAACAACTTTATTTTCATCTTTTACTTTTACTAACTCAGCAGCAATCACTGTATTCACTTTTAACGCTTGATGTCCGTCCAGAGTTTGTTTTATTCGCTCAACAAATTGTTGTCAAACGTCTTCCATAAATATGAAGAGATCTAAATATTTGCGATTCACGATTAAAGCAGTATTTATTCGATTTTCGAAAGCACTATTAATAACCTCCCAATCAACTGATGCATCTTTAAAGTATGTTGTGGTTATAGTATCTGGCGTTGCTATTGAGATTCCTACTCCTTATGTTACTTGATAGTAATCACTTTTTACTAGCTGAGAGTGTTCAAGAAAATCAGATTCATTCTCAAATAATTTGACCGCTTCTATTATTTCTAATCGATCATGAAGTCGTTGCATCAGAGTTTTAATCAGAGCCACAGCAGCTTGAAATTCCTGTTTATCTGATATTGTTAAATTTTGATGTTTGCAAAAAATATCAGCATTTTGAAGAACTGTGCAGCAATAACTTAACATTTTATTTGTGTACATATCACTTTTACTTTTCATAACTTCTTGATATGATTTATGTACGCTTATTGCCTTATCTTTAAAATACTGAGCAGGAGACATGATTCACTTTTTTAGTAGACAAGTCTATTCTCTTTGATAATTTTCAAGAAACTGAACGGTTCATGCTACGACGTGGGTTTTATATTTATGCATATCAGACTAGTGAGTTATCAAACTCAGCAGAGGGCGTAAAAGAGAGAGTCCAGTCAATGGGAGTTATCATAGTACATCTATATACATGCAAAATATATATATATGCCATCTACTGCTTATGTCTACTATCCTATACTATATATGGTAAATTCTCATTGGCTGAAGGCTCTTCTCTTTTGCGCCCTCTAAGCTGAGCTTGCCAGCTCCATAAGACATGAAAAGTGTTAGTCATAACATCAATAGTATTAATAGTGGGAAGGGAGTATAGTGCTAATTTTTAAATGTACCCTTCTCCACTGTTTCTATAGCACTGTATTCTATGTCGCAATTGTTTATATACACTCGCAAATGAATGATTTTAGTCAGTAACGTGATGGCTGCCGTCAATGACATGTTACCTCATGTAAACTCCTTAAATCTGCATATGTTGCCAAAGAAAGTTCTTCCTAAATACTTTGGCGCTCAAATAGATACTATGTATGAAGCTCTAAGTGAAAACTTAAAAAACGACTCTGATATTGAAGAATACTTACGATGTTATGATCATTATAATTCAGGAAGAGATCAAATTGAGGGTCCTGCACCAATGAAAAGAGATTGTTTAATGTGTAATCATAAAATGACTGCAGATACTAGTGAGAAAAGAAAATTTATAGTCGATGTTCAAGGTTATAAAATTAACAAAAATAACTTCATTTTCAAAGAGGTAACCATATTGGACATGAAGACCGACGCGAAACCATTAGTATTCCTTTTTAAACCTTCTTATCCATAGATATTTGTATCTAAGACAAACATGTACCAAGTATCATGGTTGGAAGTTAACTTTCATGGAATACTTTGGAGATCGGGAAAAATATCTTATGATAAAGTGCAGCATACAATACAGTCAGTCATCAACATGAGTGATGAAGTATACGTTAAGGGATTAGAAAAAACTAAGTGTTTGCCTAGAATTTTGCCTGAATGGTAAGTTTTTAAGTTTCTAGACTGGCAAACAAAATCATTAAACTAATGAAATTGGTTTTCAGCTTAATTCATAATCTCAAAGATTTTGGGTGCCTAGCATTAAACACTTTGTGTGATGGATCAATATTTTGTGCTAATCATAAAGTATTCAACTATATGCTGGCCCAGTGCCCTTACGTAATACTTATGCACTTAAAAAATGGATACAAAATTCGAAATGAGGTGATAAATAAGTCAAGATTGACATTTCAAATAAATGAAATGGATAATGGATACATGTTATTCATTCTTATAAATTGCTTATTATTTAAATTGTAGTGCTTTTTTAGTTTGAATGAAAAAGTATTTAGTTAATACAAAAAAAATTGTCTCTTTTTCATTGAACTTACCAATAAAACATATTTGTTTTCAAGATTGATTTACAAAATTTAAATTATATGGTCAATCTAAAAAATATAAGTAAATTATTTTGACTACAAAAGTAATAAAGATATTGATTAAACATTTCTATCCTTATGAAGTATTCATACCAACTGAGGGTCTAAATAGTCTTAAACTTTATTTATTTTAAATAATAACAAAGTATGCATGAGTAATTAGTAAAAGTGAATATCTTTTAGCCAAAATACTTTTCAAATATTTCTTTAATTATAAAATTACGATCAAACGTATACAATATATATTTTTACATATTTAAAATAATTTTGACAAAAAGAGTAATTAAAAGTGTTTTTAAAATGTAACCTAAAAAATATATGAAAATATTTTAATAATTACTTTGATAACTAAATATCGACGCCTCTTACGAAAAGCAACGGAGCTCAGATTTTTCCATTTGAATTAACATGGGAAAATCTGAGCTCCGTTGTTATTCGTGAGAGGCGTTGATATAATGATGATGATAATGACGTTGATTACTATAATTTCGATCCACTTATTCAAATATTTGAATACAGAGACTGCATAACCCCCCATTGAAGCCATTATAATAACACCACTTTCATCCTTTCTTTCTATTTTGATTATAATATTGGAGCTGACACAACGAACATTTAAGCTTGCGCGAAATTTTTTTTCTTTTTACAAGTTCAATCATCATTGGTTTCAATATCGTTTGTAATGAAAATAGCCGTGCACTTTCTTCGTCTTTCGAAAAACTAAAACCATTAAATGTTTCGTCAGAGTCGGAATTAGCGACACTTTTTAGTTTAAATACTGATTAACTGTCACTACCACTATTATGGTAATCTTCGTAATCACTAACATCAATTGTGGTATCGACTGGTCCACTGTACCAGTCTGATAAATCACCTACTGAAACTAGAGATTTACAATTAGCACCACTATCACTATTATTAACACTATTGTTAACCACATTCTTTTTTTTTTCAGGAAAGCTCATGATTAAATCATAAATACCTAAATTTTAATGGTAGTGAGATAACTGACAAACCACCAACTAAAATAATAGAGTCACTTTCACTCACATCGTTATCATCACTGTCATGATTATCATAATTGTTTTCATTTATTTTATTTTTAATTTTATTTATATCATTGTCACAGTTACTACCACTAACACTACTATCGATTACAATCCTTTTTTTAAAAGTAAGTTCATGATCCAATCTAAAGTATCTATATTTCAATGGTAAAGAGATTTTTGGTAAGCTTTTTCACTGAAATACTAGGTTCACGATCCTTTTCTCTTTTTAAATTTTCATCTTTATTAACACTATCATAATCATCATTATCGTTTACATTTTTATCGTTATCAACACTATTATCATCATTATCGTTTACATTTTCTTCGGTTTTAATGTTATTTGTATTACCATCACTTTTGGTACTTTTGTCGCTTACAATTATTTTTTTTCTTAAAAAAAAAACTCATCATCTATTTTATAGTCCTTATATTTAAGTGGTAATAAAATTTTTGGTTTTTTATTTACTGATAACACTCGCGGTTTGCCCGGCGCATAACGCACACTGGTATCTGAAACGAATACTTTTCGTTCTGCCACTGGTACTAAGCAAGGTATTTTAAGCATGTTTAAATTTAAAATTTAAAAACTTGAACGAAAATCTTTCCGATGGCTTACTCGCGTTATTTTCGAGATTAGCAACATCTGAAGGTAGCAAATCATCTGCCTTCTCCAAAGGAATCATACCCCGTATATTATTTTTCTCATGCCTTAACTCTCCATGTATGTTTAAATTTTGGGGATATGTGAGAGCTGTATAAGAGTTTTTTTTTTTTTACTTATCGGTTACATATACCATGAAGATAAGAAGTGTATAATATATTTATATACATATACACATACTTTTATGTGTATCGGTTACCTTTACCACGAAGAAAGTATTGTATTGTTCGAGTATCTCAATATTAGAGGTCTTGTTGACTCATTGTAGCTCGATATTTTCTCATGTGGTATCATAAGTCAATAGAGCCTTGTATCTCAGCTCATACTTGTCATATACATTGTGGAGCAAGACGCATAAAGTCGAGCACATTCATTCTTTCATTTCTTTCGAGTAACATAAGTATGCGTGCTATGGACATCTTTTGTCAACGATAGTGTGTATAAATTAACAAGTGAGTGAATCACGTCCACACCGGTGAGATCAAAAGTACGATATTACATTACACTTGATATCTGTGTTTGTGGCTCGATATTTTCTCCAGCAGAGTCATACGTAAATAGAGCCTTATTTTGCAGATTATCCATATATTCATTGTGGAGCAAGACGCATTGAGTCGAGCACGTTTATTCTTTTATCTCTTTCGAGTAACGTACGCGTGCTATGGGGAACTTTGGTCAATGCTAGCGGGTATTATGCGAACAATTAGACCCACTAATATGTGCGCTCAGTTTGAAAGTTACACGTGTAGAGGCGCAGATCCGCCGGCTGATCCGGTGCTAGTAGGTATGCCTGACTGGCTCCGTAGGGGCATACGAGGCCAGAGTTGATCCGTTGGCCGATCCGGCGCTAGTACGTATGCCTGACTGGCTCCGTAGGGGGATACGAGGCCAGAGTGGCTCCGTATACGTAGGGGGATACGAGGCTACAGTGGCTACGTATCCTAGGGGGATACGAGTCCAGGTGGCCGCGTATCCTCCTAGCTATACTACTGGAGTATTAGAAAAAAAAATTTTAAGAAGAATATAATACCTTCCTCATTAATTTAGGCAGCTGTGGATTTTACGTCGTTCACGGAGCTTTTGAAGCTGGCGTTGAAACCACTGAATGGGAAGTATAGGAGTTCCTAACTTCACTGTGCTACTTATTTTACAAAACACCAGCTCGGCGAGGTCACCTAACCTAGAATACGTCCTCCGAAGTCTTTCCTATCCCAGTCTGTTTTACTCGTTGTGTGGGGAATGATAAGGCTGGATCAAGGGATATCGCCATGTTACCCCACTTCAAGACATAAGTTAATCAGGTCCGTATTGAAGGCAATAGTAACGTTTTAAATAAGGGGCACACGAATATCAATAGAGTGGCCACTGCACTAAAAGATGAGCTCTTTGGTACAAAACTATCGTTTTTTGTTTCTACAGCTCAGGTTATTAAGCTCTTTCTGATCACATTCTAGTCGAATAGTTCATTGACTTCATTGTTGTTCTGGGAACTGGAATCACTCAGTATGATAGAACTCGAGTGCAAGGTAGAGAAAAAAGCTTTGTAGAAGCATACTAGGAGAATAAAAGTTGATCTCAAGGACTCTAATCTTATGCCTGCGAAGGATTTTTATCTAGACTTTAGAACAAAAGCAGCTATAAGGGACGCAAATAAATAAAAAAACAAGCGTGTGGGATTTGGAGTCCCCAAGTAAGAACGAAGTTCTCGCATGTATGTAGAAATCACATGTATTCTGTAAAATACAAGGTTCGGGAAAAATACATGTGAGTCCAATATGTATTTTTTTTTGCGTGTTACGGTGGTACATTTATGTCTTTCCTGTACATTTGTCATGTATGAAAGGCTTGAGAACTTTTTAAAATAATTTTTAAGGTTAATGTTAGGCAGAAAACGACACATATATACAACATATTAGTAATAATTTTGCAAATATGCTGTAATTTTTCTCAAAAATTTTTTACCATGATTTTATAGAGAAATATTAAAAATAGTGAAATTTGAGGTTATGTCTTCACATAAATCAAGACTTCACTTTTTGTTTGCCACAATGTTTTTTTACCTCTAGAAGTCTGTAAAACTTGGTATTTTTGCTCTATCTTTCGTCCATTTAAAGATATGGCGTATTTTATAATATTTGGAGGTTATACAATATTATAAAAACCCGTTTCATCAATACTAGCTATCTACATCGTTCTTTCGTACACACAAAAATTATTTGTTAATGTACATTATTAAAATAATAATTTTATCTAGTGTATGTAGTATTTGTATTGATTACCATATTTTATACACATGTGCGTAGGCAAACATGTACACATTTCCACAGTAAAAGTAGAAAGTACACACACACACTCATCATACATGCATACTTTCATGGTTGCATCCATAATTCTGTAAACAAGTTACACACACATACATACGTGCATGTATACATTGTATACGTGGATACTGTACATAGTAACACACTACGACACGGCAACAGGAATATGCATAACACTACATGCGGACTATATATATGTATGTATCGGAATTTAAACGCGAACGATGAGACTCGAGCGCCACCGAGATGCAGTATGTATATGTGCGTACGTACGTTTCTACCGTTTTGATCCCCAACCGAGGTGCGCCTGAAGAATTTGTCACTTCAAAAACTAAATCAATTTCGAGAACGATCAAGTCGCGTGTTGTGTCTAGGTGAAACTCAAAATCGTTCACGCAGCAAGGTGACAGTCCCAACACACATGCACACCTTCAGTCTCCTTAAACACCTTCTTGTAGGTCTCTTGGTATGCACGTACACGCTTGCTCTCTCTATTTATTTTACTAATTTTAATATTCAAATTTGCCAGAAATTTCCTACTGGTTATGTAACTGTAGCGCCTCAGCTTAGATGGATGTGGGAAAGTCGTGTGTACGCATGTCGACCAAAAAGTGCTCCCATTTATTTAAATAACATTGGTTTGCAATATTTTTTTTGCATTCGATTCATAATCAAATTCTCTTTAATTTTTAATTTGGCTTTTTTTTTTAATTTTTTTTTTTTTTAGCCAGCGAAAACGCTAGTGCACGCCTTTTTCTTACACTTTCTGGCTGATAGGTCCCTGCGCTCGCTAGCTGGCTCTGTCTCTCTCTCTTTCCCTCTGTGTCGCCACTACTGCTCTATGTTCCCCCTCCCTACAAGTGCACGCTTTTTTCTTACACTTTCTGGCTGATAAGTCCCCATTCCCAACCATCCTTATACACAGGAAATACACGGAGAGTATACATTCCATCGTAACCCGCGATAAAGAATTTCGTTCTAAAAAGGTGGGTGACCAAGAAATATTAAGATTTCGCACAAGTTGCCGTAAGATGAAAGACAAAATAATTCAAAAAATCATTTGTCGCTGCCAATACTTCGAGTCTAGCACAAGAAAGAGTTGAACGTGCCCTCAATAGTTTTTGTACTCAAAAAAAACAGCTCTTAGGTGCTAAGGCCGATCGAATTAAGAGGAGTGTATGATTGTGAATCAAAAAGGAAGTAGACCAACAGCAAATCGCATAGTCCAGGACGTGGTGGTCACTGCTTACGGCGTTGACAAGGTAAATGTGATCATCTTTGCTACACGGAACGCCAAAACGAAGTACACGGAGTCTATGGTAGCACGAAGTGAGGGGGAGAAAAGGACAGCCGTTGAAGTGGTGGCCTAATGGAATGCTATAAAACAAATCAAAGAATTGGCTATCAAGAAAGCCAAGATCATGGAAAATGCTTGCCAAGAAAGCTCCAAAATCGATAAGCGCATCCATGTCTTGAAGAAGCGATTGAGGTACCACCGGGAAATTTTGACTTGAAATCTTTCATAACTGACGTAATTTCTTTTGGTAATGAATATACTTCTGAGTATAAAAATACCTACTTAGCGGTGCATTAATAAAACAAAATTTTTTCTTTTTGCATGGTTGTATTTTCTTAGTAAGTATTGTGGTTTTTCTTAAATACGAATTTATTTTGTGAAGTACTTTAAGTCAGCACATTAAAAAGTAATGTTTGTTATGTTTACTCATACATAATGTTCTTCATGAAATTATAAAAAACAACATGTTCTGCTTGAGACTAAAAAAAATTATTGTAATTGTCTAAGATACATTGTTGTTGAAACAAACACTTATATGAGATCATTGTCCATAAGGGGCTGTGTATTTTTGTTAGTAAGTATTGACATATTTTCCCCTGCAAAAGGCATTGTTTTAAATTGTTGGACGAAGCAAATACCAGCAATAACTCAACAGATTTATTCGATTAAGGTGTTCGGAGAGTTCCAAGTGACCCCAGAGTGATTGAGGTGTAAATCTGCATTTCTGGCCAAGATTGTGAATATAGATATACGCCACAATGATTCTGAGGTTGCATAGAGCGCTTTAAACACCATACTCAAACAAATCTAACAAATAACTTCCAAAGTAGTCCAATATCAAGTCTCCGGAATGTACAAAGTAATGAGCAGAGCTACTTTTTGATATAATAGGTGTTTTTTTGCTGCGTCTCGCCTAATTAGCAAGATAAATAGCAAATCGAGTCTGGAATCATATGCGCAATTATATATTATTTCCTTTGTCACAAATCGACGCCTCAGAAATTCAACAAAATTAAACATTAAACCGAAATTGCAAGTTAACATCCATGTATTAATTACTCTGAATCATGTAACAAATAAGCTCATCGAATTGAAATAATCGTACATTGAATTTGACTGCTTCAGCGAGGAAAGTAACGGGCTACCAATTCAATTGACGACATCAAAATAACAAACAAAACTTCAACTAAATAACAATGTGAGAATTTTCTCATAAGAGTAGATATACAACTTGATTTAGTGGACGAGATTGTAGTCTCAACAAAATAAGCATATTGAACTGATATTTGTAATTCCTCTAATAGGTACTATGCAAGACGTGGACGGAGGCTCGTGACATTCAGATGAGGCAAGAAAAGGTGGTTGCGCAGCCGTGAAGACGAGGCCGTACGCAGCAATGAAACGAAATGCTGACTGATTCTCTATCGTAACTAGCTGTTTGAAGATGCGTGGTGGTTCGTTAATAACCGAGGAGTGATTTTAAGATCAGCGCTCGAAAAGAACTCGAGCTTTCATCCCGGCGAGGGTCCAGGAGTGAGAGGATACGCACACGCATACATGCGCTACAAACTGCGTCTGTGTTGGCCCCTTCCAGACACTTCGCTGAAGAGGTACTCTCTCGCTGTGGCGCAAGAGTTCCGCGCCTCAGTCACGTCATCTGATACACATTCTAACGTAAACAATAGATAACTGGAACTATAGATTACGATAAAAATAGTTAAAAAGGTAAATCTAAGTCTATCATCGTTAATATCGCGTTCTAAAGTTTATTTTAAGAATATCACTGTGGCAACCCATGTCATACACTTCATATTTATTACTTTAAAATTTTCATTTTTAAATTATAAAAAGCTAAAGCTCAGTGATCTCGAAACATCGAGCGGTACACCTTGCTTCTGCAATCGCGTGCTGTATAACTTATTTCTTTTGAAACAAGCTACCGTCGCAAAAGTCGAACTACGCGTGCAACCTCTAACAATCTCATAAAGCGCCCATGTTACAACATCAATTCTTAGTAGTACATCCAAAAGTGTGAATAATCAACAATTTCAATATTCTCTACTGCGTATGTAGACAAGAAGTATCATACACAATTTCGCATTGCAACTTGTACTTAATGTAAAACCCGAAAGATCAGCATTTTTAACCATCAATCACTGTGAAATTATTGCACCACGCCTGTGCTTGTGTCGGTCGAAGGTAATTAGGTTAAGCTCTGATTGGTCGTTCGGATCCCCAAATTGACGTGTCCTCCTTAAACGCAAGAGTATGAAAACTCTTTGCGCATAACAATATTTACCTTTTCTCTTTCATTAAGTGCTTCAAAGTAACTATAAAGATTGGAGGGTGAGTTCTGTTGCGTCTTTTAAGCAGATGTAAGATTTATTTCGGTAATTGAGCTACGTGTGAGAAGTGTTCATTTCAAGCAAATGTAAAACTTAGTTTGATGACTAAGTTATGTGAGAGAAGCTCGAGCAGACCGGGTCACTGTAAACTCACCTTAAAACTGAATCAAGGAGGAACAAAAAAAAAAGGACCGTTGACATGGGTTCCGACGTTAGAAGCAGCAGCCTATTTATTGCCATCGTCACGAGTACTCTCATGTAGGATTAGGATCATCGTTTCGGTCATCGTTGTAAGATCTTGCGACTGCGTGATTGCATGCAGCGGCTTACCAACGATTATAGAAGTGAGTGAAGTTAAGAAAAACCATAAATTGTAAAAACATTGTAAATTCGAATCTGGAACTTTATAACTTATATTATTCGTAAAATCAACTATTTTTTGCTTTTCTTAATTCATTAAGTCTTCAGATAAAACATCACTTGGTGATTGATTAAATTTACTTTCTTAATTAAAAAATATTTTAATTACTAAATTATATGAACTTTTTTCAAAATTCAATATTCTAATTGATTGACACATAATTCTTATCTTGGTGAATAAATTGAATGTCAAGAAATCTTTAAATAGACAAAGTATGACAAATACTTTTACAAGGATGTGAGATAAAAAAACGAATAAGATACGCCACTACTGTATGACATAAGACATAAACTCGAACAGTTGGTCAACGCCAGCTTGGCGTACACCACTCCATACTTATTGCTCAGTGAAAGAAAAACACTACAACGCCGAGTCAACGATTCAAAAGAAATGTGTAGTGTAAGTAAATGCAAATAAAGCCTTTAGACTGACGGCCAGCTCCTAATGAAAAAAATTAAATTTATTTGTCTGTAGAACGAATCTATGAGTTTCGCTCTTCACTAATAGAAGTTCGGACGTAACAAATTTGTGGGGAACTTAGCTTTTTGTTGAACTCAGAGTATACATTAACCAAATCAATTTCGATTTTATTTTTTTATCGTTTTATTTCGTATTCGTTTTTTTTCTTTAATTTTCTTTATTGTTTTCCTTTAGCGATTTTTAAAAATTTTTTACAATGTATCAGACACTTGCGGATATAAGTAAGGTAGCAGATGTAGCCACAAGGGTACAGTTTCGCGAACAATATCATAGGGCAAGGGAAGCCAAAAAATTACTTGAATTTCTTAAATTATTACGTAACGTAACCCTTAATAATTTAGGCTTACGTATAAATCAAGCTCCCTTATATATACCCATTTATGGTAGTCAAAATACACCACTTACCTATGTTCTTAAGAACAGCCATTTCGAGGCTGAAGGGTAGAGCAAGAAGTTATCTAGACAGATTACCAGTAAATACAGTAGACGATCTTATAAACCATTTAAAGGCACTTTTTTTCTCCTTCTAAATTTATGCTTAATACATCACTGACATTAATAATTCTTAAATCAAACAGGGAGAAACTGTTCGTGATTTTCATGAGAAAACTCCCAACTCATTAATCAAGGCGCTAGAGCAGTCAAATTAGAGGCCGCTTCCAAAGCATTTCTGAAAACTAACAGCCTGATTCTAAGTTATATCTAGAAATGGTTGTTAATCATTTATGCGAGGCCTACCTGGTGGATTCAAGGCCAAAATTATGTTAAATGTACCAAAAACGTTTGCCGGTGCTTTACAGGGAGTTTTAGAAGCAGAAGTTTGAAAAATATTATACCCCAACACTCACGCTACCATGTACCATCAAAATTTACACATGTACCTTGCTAAGGAGTTAGACCCTACAGAAAGACAAAATCTATCAGTACACCAGAAAGGCATACAAGGACATTTTTCACATTTTCTACCTAATCAAATCAGCACACACTATGTTAAATTTGACGATCCTAGCACATACAATCGCAATAATGTATTTTACTATTATAATCCTAATGACACCAAAATTGTCCCTACTACGTTTAATTCAGATGGAAAAATAATATCACACCCAGCTCTCTGGTATAGAAATGACTCCGTTGATCAATCTATAAAATTGTTGCGAAAATCGAATGAAACACAATCTTACCAGCCTTTGAATGACTCGTGGAAAAATCATCGATATCTCGGCCCCACGTGACCAATACAACACCAAAATCAATTACTAGCCTATTTAAATTTCCCCTTTTACACAAGCTTACTGCAGTGTGTATTTGTTAACTCTTCTACTTCTCCAATATGAAATTACTCCTGTGCTTGCAAAAACGTTCAGATAAGAGAACCACAAAAATTACGAAACGAGACTAGCTTTTTCTCAAGGTCGAAATTTTAGACTGAATTCTCCTAAATCAGGCCATCCTTTAAACGGAAACGGTGATCGTCGCCCAGATGCGGTGTCGAGCAAAGACCTGATATCAGCGTCAACTGACAAACCAATTTGTACAATCACCCTAGTGTCCGTCGCAAGAAACATTGGAAATGCACCAGCAGTAATACTTAAAATTTTACTATTAAATGAAAGTGAAGACACTTCTATCATAGATACAGGAGCTGACAAAAATGTTTTGGCTGCCATTTTGGATCCGCCATTTTGAATTTTGTAATTATGACGCAGTTCTGATGCCAAATTCGTGCTCAGTAACCTATCAAACCACCAGGGCTAATATTCTGTTGGTTTTGAACAGGTGTCAACTTTTTTAGACGCCATATTGAATCCACCATTTTATATTTTATAATTATGATACAATTCTTATGCCAGATGCGTGTTCAGTGACCTAAAAAACTTGTATAGCCGAGAACTTGTTAGTTTTTAACAAGTATCAATTTGCTGGCCACCATATTGAATTATGTAATTTTGATACCAGATTCGTGTTAAACGACCTAAAAAACTCCTATTGCCAAACTTTTTAAAATTTTTAAAGCATTTTGACTTATTCGGCCGCCATATTGGATCCACCATTTTAAATTTCGTCATTTTGATACCAAATTCGTGTTAAGCAACCTAAAAAACCCCCATGTCCACATTTTCTTAAATTTTTAAAGCGTTTTGACGTTTTCGGATGCCAATTTGAAATTAGAAATTCTGACGTCATATTTTTTATCAGCGACCCGAAAAATCTATAGGTTTATAGTTTTTTGTAAAAAATGTGTGTTTGTCTGATTAAATGGTTATAATATTTTAAAGATATAGTGATTAGGGGTGTGTTAAGGGATAGTTTTTAATCTCTAAATTTTTTTTTCCACTTTGGACCACTTTTTTTATATTCTTGGGTGTTTGAGCTTCAAGCTCTAAAAAGAATCATCTTGATCAGCTTATCAAAGTGGCCGCTATTTTATTTCGACACAAAAAACAACAATTTTGCCTACTATGCGCCGGTTTTGAAGATGGAATGTCCCATTTTTAGCGCTATGGTATTTGATTACCGGACACGTTTCATTCGAAATTTTAATGATTTTATTGAAGGCATGCATATCTCTCCGAATGATTTTAAATATGTTGTGGGTCAGGCATTAAGAGGATTGGCCGGGAACTGGTGGCTATTGGTTGCAGAATCAGTTTGCGATTTTTCCGCGTTTATTACAGAGTCTTATGAGAAATATTGGAGCGAAAAAATCCAATCAATCAGTAAACGCGAATTAGAGTTTGGGTATTATCGTGCTGAACAAAACCACTCGCGTAGTGAACATGTTGTACATCTAAATGATAAAGCATGACATGTGATCCGAGCCCCGACTGAGCACGAAGCGATTAAACAATTTGTGCATCATTTTGAAGTGCAAATTCAACAACTTATATTAATTCGCAAAATACGCGCTATTAATGAGCTTATACGTGCCACAGTGGCCTAAACGCCTAGACTATACCTGAGCTAAAAACGCAAGGAGCGGGACGGGTTTGACGCGCAGAGTCTCTTGCGTTTTGTGCATCAGTTGATGGTTGGCAGGAGCGGCTGCTATATACATATAAGGATAAAGGCTGAAAACGATGTATGTATATACCTATGTAGAGTAGAGAGATTATGCGCGTTAAACCCGTCACGCTCCTTGCGTTTTCAGCTCAGGTATAGTCTAGGCGTTTAGGCCACCGTGGCTCTTGCCTCGCAGCCGTGTGCTCGTTGGCTTGATCGCATGTCATACTTCATGCCCTACAGCTTCGTGCTTTTAACGCAAGGGAGACCGCATGCACTGAAAGCCAGGTTACCTCTATGTGTTAAACCCATGGACTCCCTCTCCGTGTGCGCTTGATAAAAATTACTCCTGGTATATTCATAGGTGAAGCAGTAGTACCATACAATAAGGGCCGCTGTTCCACGATGGCTATAAACACGAAAGAAGATTTAGTAGCAATCGAGATTCCTCTGCAAAATCTCGTACCTTTTGATTTAGATGATTTAGAAAATTTTCTCGACTTAGATTTTAGTGATGATGTTCCTAATACAACAACAGAGGAAAGAATTAAATATATTACGGACAAACTTTGCCGGCATCATCATAATAACACAAGTTATAAATAACTTTGCCAAATAGTAAAATAGTATTCACATCTATTTTGTATCAAAGGTGATGCTGCTCTACGTACATCGTATGTACAACTGTACATACCGACGACTGACGATAAATCTGTTTTTACTAAACAATATAGATATCCTCCTGCTCTACAAAGAAAATTAGAGATCAGATCGATAAATTACTATAAGAAAGAACCATTAGCTACTCTTCTAGCCCGTACAATACTTCGCTGTGAATTGTCCCTTAAAAGCCAGGACCCAACGGAGAAAAGAGACATAGTCTGCAACGGGGCACTTCTATCATCTAGAATTTATAATACGCATTTTACATTTATATTTAATTCAATAATCACATTTTTTCTGTACACACATATATTTCATTTTATAAAAAAATTCCTATTTTAAAATTCAAATTTGAACGCCGCGCGCGGGGAATGTGTGCCTAGTACGTTAAGAAAACGCTAGAGCGCGGGAAAACCCGCTACTCAAAAGGAAATATCGTTAGCATAAAAGGCACTAGTGCGCAATGCAAAAGGAGTTCCTCTTCCAGCGAGCCTGGGACGCGGTATATCCGTTGCTCACCCAGACCTGGAACTTTCCTGTGCACCGGTCCGATACCGCGACGAGCACGAAGGGAGAGAAAGAGACGAAGTACGAAGGCCGATAGCTGAAAAGTAAGTGTGTACACCACCAACAAGGTAACACTTCCACTAACTGGTACCTACTTGGACCTTCGGTGCTCGACCGCTTTAAGCGTGGAGACGACGCATCCCCAAGTAGTCGAGGCACTAGGGTTAGCGACCACGTTCTTAGGCAAAGTTCCTGGGTAGACGACTTGAGCAGTGCTCAAGACACCCAAGGGCTCTGAGAATGACCTAACCTTACGTGACTTGGAAGGATAGGTAGTTACATAACACTAACTTTCCGTGGTTGTGATAAAAACTCGTCTTAGTCTAACCTTACGTGTTCAAGCAGAGAGATTAAGGAGAAAAAATTCAAATTACCATTTATGTAAAAATTTCCTATTAAAAGGGCGGATAAATTTTAAGTAAATTATCGAGTATATTATTTTTTTTTTTATTATTAACGTAAATAATTGCGATTACTCAATATAATGAATACATGTAAAAATTAAAGATATAATTTCCTTAGAATCATATGATTGAATAAATATAAGAGAATTAAAAATAAATTGATTGTACTTATTTAAGCAAACCTTCCCCTCCACATAAGATTGCGAGTTCCTTTTATAGTTTAAGATAAAAACTAGAAAAATAGCTGTTAAGATTTGAAATCGTTTATTTAAACTGAGAATATTATCTGTACCCCCAAAAGGGACAGGAATAAATAAAAAAAAAAGATATTAGACTAGAAAAATATTGAATAAGTTAAAAAAAGATATTATTAAATTGATTAAAGTAAGGGAATATTTAATAAAGGAATAATCAATAAACAATTGCTGTATATGGTGCAGGAATTAATTGATTATTCAACAGATAAATTTTGAAACTTAATAATTATTTTAAATATTGTATATAATCGGCAATCTGAGCAATTTCGCTCTTTTACACAGGGCAACGAACCCGCCCTCCGACATATAAACACTAACATTGTTTGTGTGTTGGTTCCTAATCTTAGAGTTTCCTCGGTACAAATAATATTCTTAGCCGATTGTTACTACCACTAATTAACCAGGGTTATACTCAAAGAAAGGGAAGTCGTAAGTCTCGTATTAGATTACAGAAAATTAAACGCTCAAACTATCCCTGATGCTTACCCATTGCCTAATATTACAGATATATTAGAGAAAATTGGTGGGTCAAAATTTTTTTCTGTATTCGATCTAGCAAACGGATTCCATGAAATATAAGTATCTCCAGAAGATCACCATAAAACAGCTTTCAGCACTCCGTACAGACATTACGAGTATACAGGTATAGTATTTGGATTATGCAATGCACCAGCTACATTTCAAAAACTCATTGATTCTGTATTATTGGGATTACAAGGCACAGAATTACTTATATTTTTAGATGATATTATAATGTGTGCCAAAACTTTAGAAAAACATGAAATAAAAGTAAGAAAATTATTCAATAGACTATCAGATGCTGGTTTAAAATTACAGCTAGATAAATGCGAATTTTTTTACTCCTGAAGTTACATATTTAGGACCTAAAATAGTTAGTTACATATTTAGGACCTAAAATAGAGTAAAACTTGTTTCCAAGAAACTTAAAGCAGTTCAAAAATTTTTCAGTACCAACAAATTATACGAAAATTGAAGAATTTTTAGGACTCACATGATATTAAAGACTATTTATTAAAGATTATGCTAAAATTGTAAAACCTTCAACCCTATTAAAACGGAAAGATTGAAAATTCGATTAGACTAAGACTCAGTAAGAGAGCTTCGAAAAATTGAAATCAGCCTTGCGTGAGGCCCCGATACTTGCATGTGTCGATCTCGACAAACCTATTGATTTAACTACCAACGCATTCAACTAAGCTCTCGGTGCTGTTTTAAGTCAAGGAGAACTAGGAAAAGACCATCCTGTAGCCTACATGTCTCGCACTCTTAATAAATGCAAAAGAAATTGCTCCACTACTGAAAAAGAGTGTTTAGCAGTAATAGCCGCCGTACAACATTTTTGACACTATTCATACGGACGATAATTTACAGTTTATAGAGACCACAAGCCTTTGACATGAATCAAATTAATGAAATACCCCATGAGTCGCCTTAATCGATGAAGAGCGAAACTACGTGGGTACAACTACACCTATAAGTACAAACCAGGACGTTTAAATTCAAATGCTGACGCTTTATCGCGTAACCCCACAGATTCTTGTGAAGTAGATACCGTAAAAGATTACATGGATTTTAAGTTGAGGCGTAGAAGAGTTAGAGAAGTTTTAACATCCAGCAGTAACAGAAGCAGTAGTCGCTCTAACAGCTCGAGCTCTGACAGTGAGTCTAGTAAACATGAAACATCATAGTCGCGTATGCTACCTTTGAACCCTATTTCGGAAATCTCCTGACAAACAAAAACATCTGTTGCACGTACTAATAAAGCTAGTGATATACACAATCAAAGCTCAAATTATCTCGAATTCACTACTTCGGCGAAGCAAGTTACAAGAGGAAGAAAAAAGGACTCTAAAAATTTCCTTTTATTATACCGCCAGGAATGGAAGAAAAGCAAGAAGAACTCACTGGACCATCAATAGCTCAAACGTAACGTAAGTGCCGAGCTCAAGAGAAACGAAGTTCACCTTCTCCTGACAGACTCACAACCACTTCAGACTCTGACGACGCAGAAATTCTAGATACATCGGAAGATAAAGAAACCCAGCAAGCACCGATACCTCTAAGAGATAAATCTCTACTTCCTAGCCTCTTGAATATTAAACCAGATTTATTATCAATTTCAACCACAACCGATAATACGTCATAATAAGAAGCTATTAGTGGAGTCAGTGACTTAGAAGAAGTATTTAACCCATCAGAACAACCGCCAACTGCCGATTCTTCAACAAATAAGAAAATTGAAGCTTCACCCCAAAAATCAGTCGGGTTTAAGTTTGACACCGACTCATTAGGTACATAAGAAGACGAAATCGTTGCTAAAATTAAACGAAATCTGAAGCTGCAATTCACTACTCGCAGATTAACGCATGAAGATGTTTGGAAAGCAGTTCCAATGAAAATAATCATAAAGAATATCCTTCAACTCATAGTTTGCAAAATACAAATTTTGCTGACCCTTCCTTACATTGGGATTATTACATACCGTCAGAACTGATAAATACAACAGCAAATAATGAACCAGAGTCAACCGAAACAAATTTTCAGAATTCAAAAGCTTCATCTAATGTTTTACCAAACTATTTCTATGACCATCAAAATTCTATAGAAGAAAAAAGCTTTCCAATAAAATTAAAATCACCTATAAGACGCTCCAAGGCTGCATCTACGGTGATAGGATACGATGTCGATAATGTATGGAAAGAGCCTTATGTTTCTACTGTTGAACAAGAAGATAGCGAAGAAGCCAGAGAAGAAGAAAAATTGCATGGTAGTCTAACCAATACACCTTCTTATTAAAGTGCTAAGTAGCGAGACACATTCATAAAACAGCATTACGCCCCGAAGCAGAGTAACTTGACACCGTCTACTAGTCCTACAGCCGCATTCGAAATGTTAGACCAGCAATGGAATGCTGAAAGCGATGACCAAGTCACTCGTAAGGGAAGCACTATAATTAGACCTTTGATAAGAACAGAAATGGATCACCTCAAAATATTAAGCACACAAGAATGTTTAACATAAACTAAAGACAACATTGCAACGTTTATTTCGGCCGACTTGACACTTAATTCTGCTTACAATAAATTATTATTGGATTAAAATTAATTTTAAAATACAAATTGAATGAAACACAACCACAAGTAGGTGACGTTATAACAACCACTTATAAAAATAAATTAGTATTCTGTTTGATTTTTAGAAAAAGAGAAAAAGATTAAATGTTGCTTCAAGATTTTCACTCATGTTTAGCTGGTTTAGCAAAACCAATAGAAAACAAAAATATAGAAATATTGAGAATATCTTGAAAAGATGAAATAACTGTCAATTTTCCTAGAGGAATATCGCCCAAAACAATTCATGAAGAACTCTATCATGTAAACATTAAAATAACTGTATGCGAATGTGCTTATTTATCAAACGAAATGAGACAACAAAAATTAATAGAACGTCACAACAGTCTTTTGGGTGGGCATAGAGTCATGAATAAAACCTACAGAAAAGTACAAGAATTGTATTACTGGGAAGGTATGAGAAAAGATATTAAAAGATTTGTACGAAGATGCAAAATTTGCCAAGAACAAAAACTAACATGGATAAAAACAAAAGAACCTATTATAATGACTGATACTCTAGCTGAAGTTACCTCAAAAATAGCCATTGATACTGTAGGACCGTTAGCAACAACAACATCTAGTGATAAACATATATTAACTATACAATTTTTATTTTAAAAATACTGTGTAGCAGTAGCTATACCCGACATCCGAGATATCACAGTCACAGACGCTCTGGCAAGACACTTCATAGCGTTGTATAAAGTGCCTAAAATAGTACTCAGCGGTAATGGAAAGAGTTCTCAAAATAATATACTAACAAGTTCAGCCCAAATTTTCGGTTTCAACTCTAAAACCACTACACTTTACCATCCCTAATCTAACGGTTCATTGGAACATTGCCATGCTATGCTTCCAAGCTTTTTAAGAACAAAAGCTACAATTAAACAGGACTGGGTCGAAATTTCACCTTTTGCTATACATGAATACAATACATCACTGCACACAGTTACTGGTTTTACACCATATGAATTAGTATTTGACAGAAAAGCACGCCCACCAAATCCATATCCAACTGAAAATCAAATACAGTCTTGATATAATTATCAGATCGATTTGATCCGTTGCTTGAGAGACATGCATGAAAAAGCTCATGATGAGCTCATTAAATGTAAACATAAAAGTAAACAAAATTATGATACACATGCTAGACCTCAGAATTTAAAAGTTGGTATGAAAGTTTACGCAATAAAAGAACCTCGGAAAGGAAAATTAAATAAATGCCACAACAGAATTTTCGAAATCATTAATATAAATAAGAATAATAATAACATAACATTCAGAGAAAAGAAAAAAAATTATTAAACATTTAGATAAAATAAAGCGCTGTTACGAATACGACTTCCCTAACGAGACTTACCCCAATTCAAGTACGCATAAGACAAAAAAAAAAAAAAAAATTTTC
>NW_019379775.1:262700-346840 GCF_000648655.2 Copidosoma floridanum | reverse complement strand
GAATCAATAATTAGCGGAAAGAAAGGTAAGTTAATCTGGATATTATATTCAACACTCTACTTCTTCCTTCCTTTTAATTTTTCTTAAACAAACAAATAGTTGGACTATCTGCTGTCTCGCAGCCTGTGAAGGAGCGTGAGACTGTAGTCCACAGTTTTTAGTTTTTGATTTGAAGCTGAAAACAAACTTAAATGACATTAAACGTTATTTAACATAAAAAAAATTTGTATCTCTTTGTTATAGATGTATAATCTGACAGTTTTAAATAAAGTCAGTTCTGAAGGCTTCCTCCCATGCAAGAAAATCATCGAGATGACAGTAAACCACAGATTTATGTTTACCAAATTAAAGAAAGTTAACACTTAATACGAAATGAAGGCAGTTGTGGAACTCATTTACGAGTTTTAAATATTTTGACGTAGTGCAGTATCAAAAAATATTGTTATTAATGAACTGCTGTATAATAATTTATTAGATTCCATACAGAAAATGGAGCTCTTTACAACTTATAATGGTAGTCATATTCAATTTTCAATTGATAGGTTGTATAGTTTTAATGGAGATAACAAAAAAAAACCATATATTGTATTTTTTCGTAAAAAATTTGTTTAAAAAATCAACTTCTTTACAATTCGAATATTTCCATTGACTTTAGTTTTTTCCATGCATTTGCAATATATCTTATATCCATCATTTTTTGAACTATAATTGATCTTTTGAAATCTAACTTTTGTGGGTATTGTCAAAATCCAAGCTTTCAACAAAAATTTTATGTTTTGATCAGCTTAGAATTTTTTCTACAAGATAAGTATGAGGATATTTGGATTTCTGCAGTTCTTGCTCGTAAAAGCCACTAGAGATTGGCTGCTGCTAGTAGTCCTCCAAATGGTAAGAGTTTGGCTTTGTTAGTGCTACTCGGGTTACAGTAAAAATTTCTGTCGACTTGTTAGGCGAATAACCTTTTTTAAAGACTTGTTTCGTATTACTCACACGTACTTTATCACCAACTTTAAATTTTGATTTTGTTTTTTTTTCAAATATAAAAATGTTTTTGACATGTTTTATTTATTAAAACTACTGAAACTTTTTGTTGTTTCACAGCAATCGTTCGATATTTTCGATTATTCTAAGAAGTCATCAACTGTTGTAAAATATTGAACCACTACTAACTAGCTCTTACACTCAACTTTTTCCACATAGCATGCTTCAGGGTACGATTAAATCATTAACACATAGAAGTTTTAAGATAACTATACGTACAGTACAACTTAATTTTGTAATTTTTCATGAGACCTTGAAAATTTGCGTTGTTAAACTCTTTACCACGACCGGTTTGCAAATTCGTTGGAACTCTTCCTTCCGTTAATATAGTTTTTATAGCTGCTGTCACATCTGTACTAGTTTTATTTTTTACAGGCACGGACCATGCATACTTGGAAAATACATCTATGACTGTCAGCAAGTATCTGTGATCTTTATTTTCACGACCATTAGGTATTTATTTTCCCAAGATCCACTTGACATGTTTCATCCAATCTCCGAACATCAAACTTTCGGGGAAGGTATTTGTTTCTCGCAGGTTAATGAAGCTCTTCCACTACATCTTCCATCCTTCTAAACTATCTTTTGGAGTTATATTATATGTATGGGTCAAAATCTCCTTAACTGTAACTATTTCATGTTGCAAATTTAGTGTTGCTTCTGAAAATGCATCACTCAAATCGATGACTAGTAGATTTATTTTTTTTTGTTCATCTAAAATGAAACTTTTATCTTTCTGTAAAGTAGTAAGATTTATAACATCATTAGGTTTAACAGCTGGTACAACATTGCTCAATTTTTTGTTTTTTAAGTCAAATTAGCTATTTGAGGTGAGCTTCTATCCGATTCCAGGAAGTCCTCAACTACCACCTTTAGACTTAGCTGAGCCACGTCTGAATACATTAATGCTTATAAAATACTGAAGTTAAATTTAATATGCAAGCTTAGTATATAACATTAGCTTTACGAAGCTTCTCAACGATTGAATTCATTTTATTAGTATGACTAGAATTACCTGCTAATCTTTCTCCTATTAGCAATCTTAGTCGATCAACTAGTTCGTTAAGATAAACCCAGTAAACATAGTCCATTTGCGTATTTAGTTTACGTTTCAAATAAAGGTATAGATCCACTTTTTTTCTTTACATGTGTAAGATAAAATAATGGAGCAATATCATCATTAACTTTTTACTTTTGTTTGGACAAATAGTATCATTTTTATAAAATTTTCTTTCATGCTCACTTGAAGTCTCCAAGATATATATTGAACTTAATTAACTTGTGTCATCCCTCTTTTCAGAAATCAGGTGATAAATCAAATGATTTCTAATGCCAAAATATCATGTCATTTTTTTCTCCTCTAAACCTTTTTTTTCACAATCCATAGTTACATTAAGACCTTTTTTTTAACTTAGAATTTTCATCACCATTTCTTCAAAATTATTTCGAAATTTAATTTTTTGAAAAAAAAAAAAAAAAATGAAGTTTAGAATTTCAAAAATAAGCATAAAACAATAAAAAATAATAAAAAACACATGAAAATTGGAAATTTTTACAGGTACGATTTTGGCATTAGAAATCACCTGATTAATCACCTGATTTTCAAGTAGAGAGGTACGCTTCATCAGGATGCTTTTTAATGAGTAACTCTATCAACCTAGCAGTCATTGGATAGCTTAGATTCTTTATTTGAATTGAATTATTTTTGAAATAAATGGGTAAATGATCGAGTACGTATTTCTTTTTTAACATCAGTATCATAGTCTCCGATAACATCATTTGATGAAAACTTATCTGCATCATCACTGTTATTATAAGCTGATTGAAACATTAATGGGTCGATATTTTTGTTTTGTTTAAAAGGCTTAAAGAGGGGTCAAAGGCTTTTTGGATTGAGATTAGAAGCTTTGCGTTACATTTTTTTTCCTCATTTGGTTCATGGATGATTTTATTAAGCGGATCAGTGATGGGCATAAAAGTCTTACTAATTTGTTTTAAAAAATTTTCTTTTCCTAACTTTAACAATCAATGCTTACGTTTAACAGCTTCTCTCGCTTTTTCAATTTGTTGAAGAACGTGTTTTTCCTTATGGAATGCATCCATGTTAACGGCTTGATAGTTAAGAAAAGATTACATTGCATACTTAATGTAAATAAGTAATATTTTTTGCGAAGGAGTCAAATCTTTTCCTGTATCTATCATTATTTACATCTCTTTTTTCTTGTCTATTGCGACAAATCCATGTTTCCTAACTCTCTAACATTTAACACATAATTTTTTTAAGTCGTTGAGGCTGTTCATATAGACGCAACAGAGCGACATATTACCATTAGTTTCAAGTGGAACTGCGTGAAACTGCCGCAACTATGTGAACAGCCTCATAAAACGTCATATCGGTATTAACATGATCATTATAGATGTGTTTCAAATTCATATTATCTCGTCAAAATATTACTAAGACGTTTAAATTATCTCAGACTAAATGCTTTGGAACTTGAGCATAAGATTGACAAAGATAGAAGCAGTCAAAATTTTTGTGACGCCTCATGCAGAAAAAGGCTCTCACATTATCTTGTTTCTCACAGACAATGTTATCAAATATTATTATGAAGTAAGATAGTGCCTTATCCGGTGATATAACTGATTCATGCTCGCTAAATGAAAAATATTTTGCACCATCTATGGCATAAAATAATTCTTTTAGAAACTTATGCTTGGGTTGATTCAAAAATTTTGAGTACAAATATATATTCTCAAATTTTAACTTATAGGTATGAGTAATAAGAGATCGGAAGCTATTCGTTTTTCCGCAGTTTGATAGATCGCAAAAAAGAGCTCTTACAGTATTCGGTAGCAAATTACCGTGGCGTTTTATTTCCTTATTTTGTTTAACAACATTATCAAAATTTACGACTAGAAGTTTTACATTTTGTTTCACGAAGCTCATTTTAACTATACGCTGACTCAACTGAGACTGAAAGTGATAGTGTCATCAGTATGTTTTTAAAAAATTCAATCCATTGTTTTTCAACATGAATAGCGTGCAACTAATGTTTACAAGCTTATTAAACGTTTCACACTCGAGAAGAAAGAATCATTTACCGACGAAAAGGTCGTGGTGTCATAAATACAGCCATAAACAAACTGCCGCTGGAACTGCTTGTACCAGGATATCAGTATTGCGGACCAGCTACCAAACTAGCTAAGAGATTAGCCTGTGGAGATCCAGGCCTCAACCTACTGGATGAAGCTTGTGAACAACACAATATAGCTTATTTTAGCACAATATAGGCTTGGCAACGCTTTAAAGCTAAAGATTCAAGTATTGGTGAAAAGGCTACCGCTCTTGCTGTGAGCAGCGCAATGAAAATAAAATCTAAACTAGGAATAGGTTTATTAAGGAATAAAAAAAACAAGAAAGGTGAGGAAAAAAAAATTGGAAAGATAGTGATTTTGAAAAACTTAATTTAAAGAGCTCAAAAGTATATAGTTTCAAGTAAATGTGCTTGCGAAGTTGTAAGTTCTGCTTTGAAAGGAGATTGAGAAACAATAGAAAAATGGAAGATATTTTACTTAGTAAAGGCCTCTTCCTAAAACCATATAAAAAGGTTTAGGTCTATGCTTGAAACCAGGAAAAGAATTTTTTTTTTAAGTTAGAAGTAAAAGTGCCTAAACGAGCTCTCACAAATAATTATATTATGAAATATGAAAATAATAAAGATAATAAATTTTTCAGGAGTATTCATGAGAAACGATATGCCATTTAGTAGTCCACATCAAAATGAATCAGCTATTGTTAATCTATATGATAAAGAAGGTCCTTGGTACTCATTGGGTTAAATACAAAAAACAAGGTGATGATGTAACACATTTTGATAGTTTTGACGATCTACAATCACCGCTAGATTTTATGTTATACCTCGAAGTTGGTATTATTAAGTATTGTTGGAAATGAGAGCGACCGACAATAGGCCCGGCTTTTGTGTACATTGTGTACACTTGTAGTCTCTGTCGGCCCAACGCTCTGTGCGTGTGCGCTTGGTCAACTTGACGCGCTGCAGGTGTGTATGTGCGTATTCACACGGCAAGTCTTGTATACTGTAAGCGCCAGATTATACTCAGCTCTCGTCGAAGATAGACTCTCTTAATTTACGTTGCCAAACTCTAGCATTCAAAGGTGCATACATCACCTTAAATGCTAGTGTAAATCTTCTGATTAACTCTCCCAATACAATGGACAAAACTCAGTTGTGCAGTGCAGTGCACTTATTGCTTTGTTTAAGTTGCTCACTGCATAATCTGCAGACGAGCTCAAATAGTTAATCTCATTGAACTACCAGTGATTATCAACAGCAAGATTCAGTGAAACTCTTGTGTATTTCTACAGACAGTAATTGTGTATTTCTACAGACAGTAATTGTGCATTTCTACAGACAATCGTTTTTCGTTAATCAATATTTTAATCAGTTATATTATATCAGTGTTTTCATTTTCACATTTATTCGTGTAACTTTCAAACTCTCTTGCGAGCTTAAGGCCAGTGTGTGTTTACATATTGTGTTATTCAACTTGACTCTTTTCTTTCTACATTCTTCGCTTTTATATATTTCAATAGTTCATTGCTTTAAGACTATAGACATTATTTCTCTTCTCCTGTATTATTTGACCTTTACTATTTTTGTAAATATTAACTGTGAATTTTCTTGGCCTTTGAGTGACATTAAAAGTTGTTATTTTATGCTGTTTAATTTTATTGTGTTTTATTGTGTCTTCCCAATCACCCTATCCGAGCCTAGTGTGTGCTAACGCATACGCCTCGAACAAGTATAATTACAAAAGATATCAAGAATTTCATACTTATAACTGTGGTCATCTCTGTCTAAGATTTTTAAGTAATAATCTCAACTGTAAGCCTTTATAAGCAATTAATAGAAAAAAGTTCATCATTTATCGATGAACCGTTATGGGACATGCATTTACTTTGAGTTTGTCTAGTACATCATCCGTTTTAGGAGCACAATATTTTCCTCCGATTGAGCTTTCACCGCAAAAAAATTACGTTCTTGGTTTAGTTAAATTACTAACATTTGATTCTATACCTAATATTGACAAGAGTAATAATTAATTTTACGTGGGTGAAGAGGTGGTAAATTTACTAACAAGCAGTTTTGTCATTCAAGATATGGAAAATTTTCTCATTGACATATTAACACCTGAAAAGATTTTGATAAGTGTAAAGCCAAACAATATCACGCTTCGTAGCGTAATTCTGTGTAGCCACTCAATTGATTTTTGACCGGAAGACTCCAAAAACCAGTTTTATGTTTTACATAACGTTCACTCGCACCAAATAAAACTTATGAGTCAGATAAACCTGTATCGATTTTTATGGTAAATGCACTTAGAGTTGAGTGTAACGTTACTACTGAAGCTTATATAAATGAACGTTAAGTTCACACGATTCATGAATTTTTTCCTGCAGTTCTTTCTGGGTATAAAACTATTGAAGTTCTTATACAAATTATTTACCTACTCGTTGCACTTAAGACAATATAATAGATCATCGTCAAGTTCATACTGTTGATCAGGAAGGAAAATTATTAAATTTCCGAGAAGTCATAACAATGAGGCTACTTGTGAAAGAGGTTAGTTAAAGTAATGGATATTTTATACATCACGAAGAAAAGAAAAAAAATATTGATTGACGATACATAAGCAAACCAACATGGGAAAGACAAATCAGTTATCAACGAGCAGCTAAAGCATTAACATGTCAAAACGTTCAGTTCTTAAAAAGCCTAGGCTTAAAATCAATCCTCAGCCAAAGATTAATTGTTTATTTTCTTGATGTTTTAAGAATGGAAGAAATTCTAAACATTTAGTCAGGTATCACATTCAACGAATCAATTGCGCACTATGAAATTAATGCACATCAGCCTTACATTTCATCAGCATTCAACAATAGTGATGAGATTCGCATCTCAATTCAACATCAAGATTTGCCACAGTACTGCAGTAACACGAAATGAGTTAGTTGATAATGCTATTTGTTATTTTTTTGAAAAAATTTAGTACGAATTGATTAACATTGAAATACACATGTGCAAAAAGTATGGTATAACAACTTTAATGAAGGGTTGGATATCACACTACGGTTACACTACACGCGGAATAGTTAGACATTATAGAAACAAACAAATTGGTGACTGATGAAATTTATTTTGATGTTTCTATATCTTTAAGCATGATACTTGACTATGCCAATTGTGATGACTATCGTTAAGTTGTAGTAAATGCAAAGCATAAATTAATCCTCACGAAATCGAGAAATGACTTAAATGAAGCCGTACAAACAGTTGCAAATGATGTTTACGAAAACTTTAAAATGATATTGACTCGAATAGAATGGCTCATGCCTTACGTAAGTACGTCAGACATACTGGAAATTTGCTTAATGTAATTGCAAAAAATAAGTCAATTTACATCAGGTTCGCAATTGGGAGTTGTATGAATATCCTCTTCTTCCAACAACAACGAAATATGTTTTGACCGTAAAATATCAAATCAACAGGAAAAGCCACGCTTTGTTGTTTTAGGCTGTCAAACAAATCGTAAAGGTCAGAAAGCTGTTAATGCTAGCCGCTTTGATCATTGTAATATAAGTAATGTTAAATTATTTCTTAACCCACATGACAATCTTAATCTCAATATTAATCATAATCAATTTTCTTTACTCTACAATATGTATACAAATTTTCAAAATGTCTTTTATGGTAAAGAAACGGAACCTATAATTAATAAAAACGATTTTATTTCATACATGCCACTCATTGTTATTAACTGTTCAAAACAAAATGAAGCTTTGAAAAGCGCACCAGTTGATGTGCGTTTGGAATTCGGATCAAGAGATAATTTTCCGCAAGGAACAGATGCTTATTGTCTGACTCTACATGATCGCACAGTAGAATTTAATCCAGTGAGTGAGAATTGGAGAAATCTTGTCTAAACTCACTCATAAAAAAACAGCATTAGTCATTTTAGTCAGTCTATTCTATGCTATGATTGAGTATGTAGTGGACATGCAAGGCTTTAAAAAGCCTGACAATGATTATATGATAAAAGAATTACCAATTTTTTTGTGAAGTTGAAGCTTCGAACCACATATGTTTCTTTTAAAACCACCATTCCCTTGGCATAAGTTGAGTCAAAAGTATAAACGTGAAAATTTATTGTTTGACCTTTACCATCATGGGTTAGACTGGAAATTTAATAATATTAACAATACAGAAGTTGGGAATATACTACGAAAAAATCTCAAAGACGCTAAGAAGATTATTGTAATTAGAAAATTGAAAAAAAGGTGGCCCGAAAGGTTTAATTATCAAGTTAATAACATAGTTGATTATCCGGAGTTTGACTCCCAACATTAACAACTAGATGTCCTCATCATAACGGTGCGTATAAATCCATGTGTGCCACCCACAATGTCAAACGATTGAAAAAGTTCTATTTTGCTATGAAGTGGGAAGATGTCGCTGACTCGGAAGATTATATATAAGAAAAACTGAATAAAACTGTATTTTAAAAAAATTGTTATCACAAATAAATGTATTGAGTTCATTTATTGTTATAATTTATTTAACTTTTCCCTCAAACTAGCGTAAGATTAAAATATTAAGAACCAATGATTAATATTTATAAGACACATACATACAGTAGCAGAGGAGGACGTATATAAACGAACTCCAGCGCAGAGTGCTGCATAGTTTATCACGCAGCATCAAACGTGACGGATACGCATTTATGTCATAGTTAGTAGGACGTGCTCAAGCTATAAAATGAAAAAAAATGGATTTATACACGGATCATGTAACAGAGGTTTTTTCGACGTTTCTCGACAGTTTTTACCAAAAGAAGTGGCTGTTGTGTCTCTTATGACGCCAGCCGTCAGTCATTGGATTGTGCGGCCCCCGTGCAATTTTTTTAACTTACCTATGGATGTGTGCTGAAACAACGATCATCAGTCGAAGAAAGTGCATGAACTTGGCTGGTTCGAGGGTGATTGTTCCATGAGAAAATTACAGCAGTACTTGTACGCTGTAGCAAAAAATGCTCACCAAATTTACGTTTATGAAGGTAGTAAGTACAGCCATGTATTACGAGGCACAAAAAAGTCTACGTAGAAAGAAATTATGCGCACTTAATAAAGCTCATTAACTTAAATTGTTTTTCTGCTCTTTGGTGGAAAGTACATTGAACCAGACACGGAATGTTTTACAAACGCTCTTAATAGTTATGAGAAGAAAATTTTTTACATGCTTTCCAGTTAGAATATCGTTGATGGACTTAATACTGCTAATACTGATAGTGACTTTGAAACTAACAATAACATTGATGCCAAAAACGATGACTGTGAGTAGGTAAAGAAAAAAAAACTATGAAATTTCAGATAAAAAATATCAAAAGACGTCGTGCAGCTTAGTACAAAGAAATTAGTAACTTCTTATAAAGCTAATGGAAATTTGCCTAAAGCTTCAGTTATCCTGTGACGATTGAGCAGTCAACATAAAAAACATGGGTGTATATGTACTTTAGCAAACCAAATTACGAGAGCGTCAGAAAGGAAGAGGAGGATAAAAATAACCGAAAACCTCTTATAAAAAAGCATGTTGAGGCATTTCAACCAAAAGTCAAGGGAAATTATTACTCTGAAAATATACGCTCTCATTCAAAGAAAGATGGATATGATATACTTTAAAAAAATCAATAATTGGTCCTTGCTAGGGCTATAAAAAATTTTAGTATTTTTTTAAGCTACAAATATATACGAGTATTTCTATATCAAATTGGAATTTTTTGTTATTATTGAGATCTATTTGCATATTATTTATTTACATGTTACCTTAACTATCTCGAACCTTAAATTTATTAGCTTGTTCTATTAATTGGAAAGGGACTGTGTCTAAAATATGTAAGACATAAATAACACATGTTATTGTCAAAAAAAAAATTTATTTACATTTTTTAGTAAAAAAATACATTATTACAGGCAAAAAATGTTTTTACACAAAATATTTAACTTCATTAATCAGGATAAAAGAAATAATTACCAACACAATTTAAAACACACTTGTCATAAAACTTTCCTGTTTTTATCTTTTCAAAAATATTGTTAATTCTTCATATAAACATGAGATAATCACTTGAGTTTCCATCGATTAAAAAAAGATTTTTTGTGTGCTGCTGATGCAATTCATATTTGAATTATGTAAGAAAAAAATTTATTGGGATAAAAGGTGTGCAGAATAAAAGTTCGTGTTACAAAATCAAAGTTGTAAAGAATTTTTCATTAAAAATTTTACTTGCTGTTATCAATGACGTCACGCTTGTAATAAATTAAATCCTCCTCCATTGTACGCTGGAACTCTTGTAAATTGATTTCCGTCAAAGGTGCATATCCGTCTTCTCTAAAGTACACCGACATGTGCAGCGGTGCTCTTACAAAATGAAAATTATCATAACTATACCACTGGTAGGTACCAGTAAACTTAGTTGGGTACTCCCGTTTAAACTCACTGATTTCGGTTGTGTGGATACAATAATATCTATAATAATTCGGCCAAACTAACACCTCGGTCACTACATTGGATATAATTTTGTCGAAGAGAATCATTCACTTTCATCAAAAATGTAAAACTTGTAATAATTTATCATTTATTACAGGAACAACTGCACTTTTAATGGCAGGTTCAAGATCGTTATCTGGATTTTGAGGCTCCACCACTTCCTTGAGTGGAAGCATTTCGTCAACTGAAAATCTTTTTTCAAGACGCATTCGTATTTTTTTTCTTCATTTATAGCGCATGTTAGATATGTTATTAGCTGTAAGACTGTCAAACTATTCGTAAATACCATTTAACAAGCAAAACAAGTTAAAGTCATTTGAGAAGCGGTCTTATGTAGATAAGTATTGCTTACATCCCTAGGGTCTTACTTGAGATAACACAGTACTCTACTATAAAGTTTATAGGGCTGTGCAGAAAAATGCATGATTCAACTAAACGTTTACTCTTTCTATTTCATTGATACCTACGTACATGATCACTCGGATTAGTGTGAGTTTATTCATAGGCGTATGCAAGTGTACATTTTTATGCGTGTAGGTAAGTGGTCCCATACTAAAGCTAGTCTGGGGAAAAAGCTGACACTAGAAGAGGGGGGGAGCGCGGATAAGCTCGTGCAATAGCACGGCTAATCGGCGACCTCTTACACACACCGCACGTGCGGCACTTCCCCTTTGCGGCCGCCGCCTACTTGCAGGGGGGAGCCCCATACCCTCACGCTACAGCTCCCCCCTGGGTGAGCTAGAACCCTCACGCTAAACGTCCCCCTAGGGGTGGTGAGCCAGAATCCTCCCAGTATACCTACTAGAAAAATAAGTATGGCCACTTTTTTCACTGATTCGAGTGCCTCGTCACGGTCAAGTGGCCAAAACAGGCACACATTTTTTTTAATTTGAGAAGCATCGCAGGGATACGCATCTGCGGGGAGAGGAGTGAATTTGCATGGAAATAAGCATATAAGAGCACATTTTGGAGATGCGTAGAAGGGATGTATCAAAAATACGCGTACGAAAAAAGAACAAAAGAGGATGTGTCGACTGTAGCTATAGCTGAGCGTACAACGTAGCGAAAACAAGCGACGATTGACTAGGCTTTTTTGCTAACGTTTTATACTATACATGGATACCTTATTTAGTTAACTCGCTTCAACCTTATACATAATTCAATACATTCAAGATTATTTCCAAGACTTTGAATACTTGTTTCAGTTGAACAAGTTATCAGATGCAGCTTAAGCTCTAAAGGTTTTCGATGAACATTTGTTACGTACATATGATATGGGAGCCCGCTCACGATAGCCAAATGGACTAGTGCCCATGCCTTTACTCTTGCTTTTTTTCAGTTTCAAGTTTGAACCAGCACTTAAAGGGCTTTTTTTCTTTAACAAAATTTATTGGTCCATTATACTTTTTTGCTCTTCATAATTAAAAAATTGTAGTTATTGCTATTATTACCATTTTTTTATTTTTTTTATTTTTGTTATTGCTATTATTTTTGTTATAATTATAATGTTTATATTATCATTATTATTACTAATGACATTACTATTTAAAACTAATGGAGCAGCTGGAAAATAGCATACGCAGAATACCTCGACACTGCCAATGAGTTGATTATAATTCATAATTAACGTTATATTAAGTAATTAAATTATTACAATCAAGTCGGATACAAATTTCGAATCATCTGATGTTAATTTCAAAAAGTGTGCGAGAAGTTGTGGCTTTACAAAATGACAGGAATGTTTATTAACACTTGAATAAGTTTTTCTCAAAATTTCTCATAATTTCTTATAACGATCCAATCGCAATTACTCTGATTACATACCTTTTTTTACTTTGTATAAAGCCGATACAAGTATATCGCCACGACGTTTCCTCAGCTTCTGCATGGTTGTCTGCTGCACGCCGGTGACAGCTCTAGACTATCGTTTGCTGAAAGCGAATAATGGTATGTTTGTAGACTAGTTAATTCCTGTGTTGAGATGAGTTGTTGCGGTGTAACCTTTTGCTAATACGACCGCTCTTTGAGTGAATTGATAGCCTGTTATCGAGAAAAGTATTGCATTTATACATTTTTACATTACTTCCAGATAATGTGCATTACCTAGTGTGGCCAGTTCACATGTTTTGTGACACTTGTTTATAGTTTAATATTTAATATTCTCTTCATACAAATGTGACAAATATGTAAAATAATACAAAGTAAAAAAAAAAAAAAAAAAAAAAAAAATTGACTTAATTGCTACAAAAGGAGATGAAAATAGGCTGATATCTGATACGCTGGGGATCTGCATTGCAGAATCATCTACTGAATCTTTACGTAGCACTAAACTGGTAGCAACAGCAGTGTGTTAAGCTTCATTGATCAAAAGACAATGTTGCGATCTTTTAAATATTCATTAGGACAGCTTTTCAAAAGATAATGCTAGGAAAAAATTGGTACAACCAGTATATAGCTACACAAGGATTCAGTAGATAATTATGCAATGCAAATCCCCAAAACTGACTTAATCGGTGATTTGTAAGGTTCTGGATTGTTTTGAGAAAATTTTTTGGCAGCATAAGAAAACCCATCGTACATTCTTGTCTGGATACCACAACTTGATTAAGCACTTTTAAGCTCTTAGTCAACTTGTTGGTAAAACATTACATCCACAATGTCTATATCTACTACCATCACTCCCAGCGCAGACCTCAATTTGAGCATTGTGACAGCATACAAGACTTAAAAGACAATGATTGTAAAAAAAATGTAAGACTCGTTTATATATTTTAGTTTAGGAATGGTTACGAAATCAGGTGTAATATCAGATATGGAATATTGCTTTAAAATCAGTTTGTAATTAGGACTGAAAAATTTTTGCTGACACTGCATGAAAGAGCTTTCAAATGTTCTTAATAGCTATCCTTGTTAATTTGAGAACCTTTTTATTTTGTAGAATCTATTATCTGTTGCATAATAAGTAACTGAAGTAATAAGGGCATTTTTTACGTAGTATATGCACATACTTAAGTAGAGAATGCCCCAAAATTCTGTCATTGTGATGTACTACTACCTTTCAGTTCAATACTTTACTTGCTTGAAATGTCCGTACAAGCTTGAATTTATTTTTTCATTTTTCCGATTATTATTAAAAATGATCTGTGTCTAAAATCATTTTATTGTAAAAACTAATTGCTTAAGTAAAGCTTTTTCACTAGAAATGTACTGTGGTAGGATATTATGTACAGTAAGTAAACGAGTAAAAAATTATGTATGTAATCAAAATACTTGTGAAAGGATCGTTACACAACGATGAAGAAAACTTCGAGTCACAAGAAGCATCTTTGTCTAGAGCTACAACTTCTTGCATCTTTCTTAACACTAACATCAAGTTATTCGTAATTAGTGCCCAACTTATTTGTAATTATTTAATTACCTTACATAATGTTAATAAAAAATTATGATCAACTCATTGGCAGTGTCGAGGTATTCCACGTATGCTATTCTCCAGCTGCTGTATGAAACTTTGTTTAAACATATTTTGCAAGAAAACGATGAAATGAAAAAACAGTTATTTATTTCAACATTAACAAATAAATAAAATTTCAACAATTTTTTGATAAGAGTATTTCTACAAATAAAAATTAACGTTAAAAATAGCGATATCTCTCGTCTGGAGCGTAAAAAATTGATATTTTTTTGTTGACTGAGGGTAGCTTTTAATAATGTAAGCTTTGCAAGTACTAAAAAATTTCTTATATAATATATAGTCATCGTAAATTAACATTTGCGGTAGTTGCATACTTAACCTTCTTTTTCTGTTCAGTTGCCGTACTGTGGTGTGGTTTTTTTGAGAGTAACATAATAAAACGTTGCATGTCAATGAAAAATGACAACTAAATTCAAAATGATAAGCAACTGTATTGTTAATAACAATTAATAAATCTTGTTATACTATTTTAGTGATTATTTAACATGTAGCATAATCTAATATTGCATGCTTATCAACAGTAACTTATTGTAAAATTATTAACTAATATATTGTTTATAATAATTTTTAACATATTTTTTAAAACTGTTGTATCGTATTTCCTATTTGGCAAGTAATACGATTATATTCAACTGCAATACTATTGTTAACTATATTTGGGTAGATTTGTAATGATGATAAACTATATGGAACTACATTTTTTATGATGACACTTCATTTATTATTAGTTTTGACAGTCACAAAAATGTCTATCAATAAGATAAATTTTTTTTTCTTTGATTTTACATTATAGAGATAGTGTTACTTTTTTATCATTTAATTAAAGGACTTATTAATCTGTGTACTCATGATTCATAAACAGCATGAAAAAACTAAAACTGTCTCTTAATGTTGAAAATAATAACTCAAGTGGTAATGCTGTCCAGTATTTATTAATGTAGATAACTTTCAACGTTTGGGCCCTTACAATTGGATAGATAACAAGGACCTCATAATTTATCATCAGCTATCACTCGAATCTTAAAATAATTGAAATTAATACATTTATACTGTAAGCTGAGGAACATGAGTGAATTGGGGCCTACTACGGCTCGCCTGATCCATACTTTTCAAACAAGGAAAGACTGCTTGATATCCTTCATCTTACGCTCAATAAAACATTCTTTAAAAGGTAATGTTAAAAGATTATTTTTTAAACTTTATACTGTTCAACGAGAACTAAAAGAAACCGGATCAGTGTCAATTTCTCGTTAAATGTAGAAATTATGAGATATTTCCAAAACACATCTTGAGTGGACTAAAATTTATTAATAATTATAAAACTTTTTACTATAAAAGCCATTCTTGACAATGACATAACTAATACAATTACGGAAATAAATAATATACTTATTGGAAATTATGTCGATTGCAACACTATTACAGTTTTCGAAAATTACGTTTTTTTCTAAAATAACAATAGATTTGACCACTGTCAATCTAAAATTTAAAAAAAATTTTAACAACTTACTTTATTGCAAATATAACTACAGTGCTGATAAAAATAAATGTATCATATACAATAAGACACTAAGAAGCGATCACCTGACAGGTTTACGCACCTAAAGTATAATATTATTATCTACTCTTACCTCACGTAACGACTTAAATACCAAGTGGCTTTATAATTTAACTAGTGTAAATATTCCAGAACCAGTCATCAATATCTTTAAGCCAGGCGATCTGTTTAATTTTACAAGTAACATTGATAGCAAATCAAAGCTTGAGCTTTTTAAACTACTAGAATCAGAACTTTATTTTTATTCGTTTTAACGCTGATAAATTTAGAAATACCATTTCAAAAATCTTTGAAAAAATATTTGAATCTTCTTCCAGACAAAAATTTGATAACTTAAAAATGACGAACAAGATTGCATCAACTAATAAATTTCTGAAATAAAATCGAAATTTATTAGTGACAGAAGCAGACAAAGGCGTTATCGACAAATTTAAAAAACAACTAAATAATGATAAATATTATATACAAATACAAAAAATGGGCTGAAACAACTGGTTACAAATATCAAAACATTTTTAAAGCGTTGGTATGATTTGGAAATTTTTAACGATTGTAAATTTAATTTAAAACCTTTGGACGTGGGAAGAATCTGGCACGATGTTATGGCTTGGTCAAGATACACAAGGGAGGACACTCACTGCGCATTATAGTTTCCGCTGTAAATTCTCCAACATTTAATTTATTAAAATTTTTAACCAAATTCTTAAATGACAAATTTTCTAAAATCACTTCCTTTGTTGAAAATAGTTTTTACTTACAAGAAAAAATCAATTTGTTTATTGTACCACCCAGTGTTCCACCTTAATAAGTTTAGATGTGTTTAGTTTATTTACCAAAACTTTTGAAAAATTAACTTTTAAGTCCATAGAGAACAACTGGAAATATTTAAGCGATAAAATTAATGTCTTGTAATTAGTTTTGCGATGGCATAACATTTGTACTTAGTTCCACTTTTTTCAATTTGATGAAAAATTGTTTAAACAAATTTTCGATTTCGTAATGGGTAGTCCTGTAAGTTCAGTTTTGTGTGACTTGGCCATGAGACTTTTGGAAGAGTCTTGCCTTCAAAAACTAAGGTTTCACATTCCTTTATATGTACGATATGTTGACGACGTATACTAATGTGTGTGCCTATAAATTCAATTGACAAAACGGTGAGGACTTTTAATAGTTATAACGAAAAATTTAATTTACGGTTGAAGATGCAAATAACAAACAAGTTAGTTTTCTTAACTTGAGACTCATTATTTAAAATAAGAATTCTATTTTAACTGACTGGTTCAGAAAACCTACCCATTCTAGGAGGTGTTTTAATTCCAATTCGCAGCACCCCTTATGTCAAAAAATAGCCATAACATACACTTTAGTAGATTACAGTACTAAACTATATCACAATAAATTCCACTATGAAAATTTAGAAATCACAACGAAACTTTTACTATGCAACAGTTATCTATTGAACTTTACTAATGGATACATTAATAAAAGATTACGTAAAATTAACAATAACAAAGTCTTAAAACAAGTCATTATAAACAATAATTTGATCTTTATGTCATACTTCAAGAGATTTGATAGTATTGATAAATTAAATGTAATGATTGTGAGATTTGTTACACAGGACAAACAACCAGACATCTGAAAACTTAAATAAGTGAGCATAAAAGTGATTATAAATATTTGGGAGAAAAATCGTACTAGCAGATCAAACTAAAATAACCAAGCACTCATTTAATTTTGATAACGTTAAAGTATTAGTACAGAAAATAGTAGATCCAAACGACTTTTCACTGAAATGTTATACATCCATGCTAACTCCAACAACATCAACAGAATGCTCGATACGAATAATTTAAAAATTTGTTAAAAAGACCTACACAATAAAATCATTTAAGATACTTAGATTGTCACTGTGTGATCTCACGTTACAAGTTTTGAATTTTAAAGGCGAGTTGTGGTATTAACATTACTTTTACTCAAATGTTAACCGACGCGCGACGCGTACATAGACATAGCATACATGGATGAGTAGCGCCTGTGTAAGAACTTGCGAAATATTAAAGTGCTGTATTTGCCGTCTTGCCATCTTGCTTGCTACACATAGACACTAGTGTGATGATTGTAAGTGTTACTTATAGCAAAAATTTTAATCATAATTCTTGTTCACTGTGACAATAGAATGTTTGTCATCTTACAACACAGTTTGTTCGTGTGTATTGTATTAACCCTCATTCACGTTTCATAAATTTTTATATATATGCATTAACGATTAAGTTTTATTTTACATGCACATAATAGCATTGAAGTTGTAGGTAATTTAATTATAGGCAGAATTAAAAATACAAAAAAAAGTGCTAATTTTTTTTTTGAAATCATAGCAATGTATTTGTAATTAATTTTGCAATTACTCATCATTGTTAATGCACATATAACATTATATTCTGTTTCTCATACAATAAATAGAAAAAAAAAAACTTTTTTACAGTTTTTAATACTGTTGACGATATAATTTCAAATACTTTCACATTCAGTCGTCATTTTTTTATTACCATTCAACATTTCATTACGTTACTTTAAAAAACTATAACGCAGTATAGTAGCAGGACAGGAAGAAAAAAAGGTAAAGTAAAAAAAAGGGTATGTAATTACCGCAATTGTTTATTTATGACAATTACATTTATTATTAGTAATTTGTTGGTATGGACCAAGTAAATATTATCAAAAACTACCCCATATTTAACAAGAAAATACTTATTTTAGATGCAGCAGTCCAGAGATATCACTATTTTTACGTTCATTTCAGTTTAAAGATATTGTACCGAAAACGCCGAGAGCGCACTGCAAGGAAGTTAATAACTAGATGTAGTATATACTTAGATATTGAATTTTAAGAAAAATGTCTGCAATTCCCGGTGGACATTTTTCTAGCACTTTTTGCATTTCTAGATAGCGAAATTAAATGTTTAAAGAAAACAGTAACAGACATGGCCCGACCACATACGTAAAACAGATTTTTTAATTGTACACTAAACTATTTTATATTAATATTTAATAGTTCAATTGTACACAAAACTATTTTATATTAAAATTTCATATTAAAGTAAAATGGGGTATAGCAGAACAACGCAGAAATTGCAGGGTATAGTGGGACAGGAGGAGAAAACCGTAAATGGTTAGTTCATTTGTCAAAAACTATCCTTCAAAAAATTTTCTAATATTTCTTTATCTTTTAGCTAGATAAGACTCCCAAAATTGATTGTGGTAACATTAAAGGGAGAATGAATAAAATATTTTATCAAGCTGTCCAAGTACTCGTTTGATGCATACGTCTTAAACGAGGCATTTTGCCCATTTTAGATGTAACACTGAAGTTGACTATCAAGATGATATACCGAAAATACAATTTTTTTCGTACGTTCAAACTATTTATACGTAATAATATGACACTCAAGAATAAGTTTTATTAATTAGATCTTAAAAATAATTACTTTGTCATAAAATATAGCCTGTCCTAGTATACCCTTATTTTCTGCAAACACCATGTAGAAGTGCGACGAAGCTTATCATTGCTGTCCCACTACTGCATCCTTTTTTTTAAATAATAAGTAGTAGTGTGACAAGTACTTGACAAGACCAAATTCTATTTTTAACGACTGTGATTTCATGCTTATTACTATAATAATCGTGCGAGTGTCATCAGTCTAATCTTTAATAGTAAAATTACACTCAAATATATTTGTATGATTAGTAGTTAAGTGAATGGGAGCATTGCTACCTGGAAAATAGACATAATCTGAAACCTAACCTCAATGCAATCTGTATTAATCCATCCTATCCAATGTAAAAAAATCAGCTTTGCAGAAAATGATGTATATTTTTAATAATCAATTTTCATCATACTAATATTGGAAAAAAACTTAACAAAATCGATACCTCTCAAAATTGTCAACAAAAAAATTCAGGTATTAGTTTCCTCACATTATATTTTCATTTGGTATTTCAGCCTTTAAAACTTGCTTCTTATCTTGACAGAACAACCAGATAATTCTCTTTCAAACAATACATTTTCTGTAACCAATCTGAATTTTAAGATCAAGAAGGAAGCAGCTAAGGAAAACTGACCCGTGGTGGTTGTTAATAATTTGATGCATTACTAAAAAAAAAAAAAAAAGGAAAAAAAAGAGAAAACATTGAAAAAGCAGTAGGTTTTAGTTAATAAACAAGAAAAAGAGGAAATAAAAACGCTAAAGAGTACGAAAAAAATTTTCAACAAGAAGTTTTAAGAGAGTGAAAAAACTGTTAGGAACAAAAAATTGAATGAACTTCTTATTTTAAACATGAAATATAAAGATTTCTATTACTCTTTTGTCATTGACTTTTAATCTCCATACCTTTGTCAATGCTATGAAACCACTTAACGTATTTTGGGAAATTTGCCTTGAATGGTGCAGCATGGCAAAGTGCATAACACAAAATTTTGACTGAGTTTTTTGGGCTTTACAACTCGGTCGAAAAAAATAATTATATGTGTTATAGTTATACTTAAAAGTGGGTTTATCTTAGCCTTTAAATGGCATAAATTATTTTTGCGATCATCGTTGTATAGTTAAAAAATTGTAAATAAAAATAAAAGACGTGTTTTTAGCATGATCTTTGAATTCTTTATTTGTTTTGACCGAGCATTTTAAGCGATAAGATCTTGTAGGTATTGTAGGTATTGCAGATTGAAAAAATAGGTGTTATTTGTTTTTTGCAAATAATAAAATGCGTAGGAAAACTATTTTTACACACCGTATGTACAACGACGTCACAACATGTAGACAATAGTTTTTGTATCTGCTGCATAGCAAATTGATAGATTGTGAACAACAGTACACTACTTTATTTTTACTTGTCAAATGAAATATAAAAATCGCTTGATGCATGTCATCAGTTACCAGTACTATTTGATCGTTAATGCTTTAAAGCAAATCTTTGGCTTTATGTAGATTTAGATATGAATAACAGATTCATCTTTTATAAGATTGTTTTTTTACGCACTGTAGTAGCTAATATTCATAATCCTTATCAAACTGTTATTAGTATAAGCTATCATACTATTAACAAACTCAATCTCATTTACATTTTTCACGGGTGTAATATGACGCCAGACGTTGATACTGGGTCGATACTATGGATACTTATTTTATTCATAACCTAAAATATTAAATAATGCAGGTATATATGTTATTAACTTATTATCGAAGTTTGACTGTAAAAAGTATATCTAACCAAGATCAATTTTTTGGCTACGAAATAATTATTTGTGGTTAAACTACGATAAAAAATTTTAAAAAATAACTTTTATTTACGTGTGTTTGAGTCAAGTTTGCTGTTTTTCTTACTGAGACACTTTGCACCTAGTAATTCACTTTGGATCCTAGTAAATCATATAGCAGTAAATTTAACAATTTGAAATACAAATGAAAAAAATCATTTTTAAGTGGGTATGATTAAGTCCATCACAAGAAACAGACAAAAATCATCTCAAGCTTGGTATGAATCGAATAGAACTAATTATTCGCAAAAACAGTCAAATATGTGCACATGCTCAAATACTATATTTTAATACTATCAATATTAAGACAAAGAAAAGAATTATAAAAAAGAACCTGCACAAAGAGCCGTTTGATGACTGAAAAACCTGTATGGGCATTGAATATCATTCGTTCAAGAACACTGACATTTCAATGGGTTTGATTAAACATGATTCTTAAATCGATGACAGTTTTCGAGAAGCAAGTACTACTTTCTGATAATTCAATTACGACAATTTTTCAAGTAATTCATGATTTCATATCATATTTGCAAAAAAATTTGAAACGCTAATAATTAATTAATGTTTTATGTAAGATTTTAGTTGTATTAAGAAAAAAAATCATGTGAAATATTCAAATAACGTATTCGTTATGCACTTGATTCAGTTGCACCACTGAGTTACTCACTGAGTTCTCCAGAATGCATAGAGCTTCAATGAGATTTTTTTAATTATTTGAAAAATTAAAAAAAATAAATAAATAAAAATATTGAGAACGAAGTGACCAAATAAATCTGTGATTTGAGTGTATATTATGCTGGTGTACAGTAATAAATTTTTTTTGGTATTGTCACGTATCCTATAAAACTGGAAAAAATAAAAACATGGATCGCGACCATGTCAATACAACATTTCAATCCTTTCACTTATGTGAAGTTTAAGAGATGCAAGTACATCTTGCATATATCTATTTATGACAACGCGGTGTTTAATAAACATAAATATTAATGGCAGGTTGGGTGAACTTTTTCATATTTATATTTCACTTCTGCAAGATTACTTTTGTGTCTTCAGCTTTACTTAAGTTAAAGCATGCATTTCTCCTTATACATATTGAGTTGACACAGTTACAATATATATATTTTTTTTAGTCTTGTACTGTACGTGAAAACACCAAACAAAATTTATTACTACACAGCAGCTAATATACACTCAAATCACAGATTTATTTGGGCAGTTCACTGTCAATAATCTTTTTCTTGATTGATTGAAAGAATTGCTCCGTGCGTTCTGGCAATCTCACTGGGGACAATTTCTCTCACTCGGTGGCGCACAGTGAAGTGAAAAAGCGGTTTTTATTTAACAAAAAATGCCAACTTCTGTGAACCGATTTTTGTAAAATTCTTTTATTTACTTGCAGGGTGGGAGTTTGAAGTTTCAGATAGTATGAAAATACAAAGTATACATAAAGTTAATATTTACATTTGAAAAAATAAAAACATATTTCAACAAGATGTATGTCATTTTCATGGATTTTTGAGTAGCTGATCACATATCAATAGTCCAAAAAAACAAATTCTACCCCCTTTATTCCCTATTTTCTACCTTTAAGTGTAATTTGAGGGTATTAAAAAATCATCGACATGATGTATATGTACTTTATCTTTTTTAAATCACTGATCACGTGTCAGAAGTCATATTGAAGAAATTTTACCCCCTTTATCGCCTACTTACTACCCTAAAGTGTAATTTTATAATACATACAAATCTTACACATAATGTATATGATTTTTATGGTTTTTTGAGTCGCTTAACACATATCAAAAGTTAAATAAAACAAATTTCACTCCCTCGAAATTCTCGTCTCACGACTATATGTGTGTAGGAAGGTATATATTTATACCAATAAACATTGTAAAATACATCAGAAAATGTAAGATTCAGAAAATTTCTATCAATTATAAACAACATCTTCGTAGATAACAGTACTGCATATGTGTTCGAATTAAAAGGGTCATCATAACATTTAATATTGATTAAATTAAATAAGAGGAAGTTTTATTTAACTACTAAGTTATTATTTTTAAAAGTCTTTCAATTAACGATTTCATACTGAAAAACATTTAATAATAATCATTCGTATGAATTTTTATCATTCATAAATTTTGTTGTTTTAATGACTGATTTGCAATCAGCGGAGACGAGGGCCATTTGATTATTTAAACAAATATTTACCTTTATCAGCCTCGGGATCATTCCAGAATTCTCCATGGCTTAAATTGAATCTTCCAAATTCTATTCCTTTATGTTCTGAATATATCCAATTATTTTCCCATGAATCTATAAAGAATAAAAACTAGTTCTCAGTACTTATATAATAGCTTAAAATTTTAATTGGTCATAACATGAGGGATACAAAAAACATCTACATGTACAATACATACTTAATATAGAATATATTCCTGCCTATAAAGCTTATCACTCGAGTTTTAAAGTATTGCAAATCATTTGTACGTTAACGATTTAGCCTATTGCATTTCATTTGGTCCGGCTCAATAGATTTATGTTGTCATGTTTATGGTCATATTGGATGTTTAAAATTTTTTTATAATTTTTTGGGCTTAAACTATTTAAAGTATTCATTAGAAATAATAAACTGCTTTGCTCTGATATACTTAATTACATTAGAAAGGAAGTTTATTTAAAAAATCGTCCAATTTAAAAAATGAATAGTGGAATTCTTCTGGTGATGTCTGGACCTCAAGGGGCTTCAAGAAAATCCAAAACCTAGACAATGAGTTACATGATTTTTTGGAATAAGATCCTTCCACAAAATTTGATGATAGCTGAAATAAGCTCCAGACATTTACAGCGCTTTATAAATAGTACCCAGTAGAAGGAATGAGAGAGTCTTTTGAAGGAAACTTTGCAAGGGGGGCGCACGTAAGACTCGAATACTTGGGAAAATAATGCTGATTAGAGAAAAAAAAACAAGAAAGGTAGAGATTAGGGATAAAGGATATGTAAAAGCAATGGGGATAAGTAGAATCTAAATACTATACTACATCAGAAAGGTGAATACTAACAGTAGAGGCACTACAACTTTATCTGTTATCGTAACATCTAACGATTAGAATATAAATAAGAAAGAGGACATTTAGAATTGGTGCCATACCTATACAGGGTTTTTTTTATCCAAACGCTTTTTGTTGAGTAAGTGTGTGTATGTGTGTATACATGTCGGCACTTGAAACTCGGATCATTGTACTATTTACCTTCGTGTAAGTTTATGTCTGTGTGTAGCTATACATTAACAAACACTATGAATTTCACGCCTTTTCCAATTTAACTTACGTAAGAAAAGGTCGTTCGATACATCAACAATTTTTTTCACGGTCTTTGAAAAAGATACTTTGTGTTTTTCTATTTAATGTTTTATATGTCATTAGCATTAAGAAATTGGTCTTTGTATATTTATTCGTTTTGATAACGCCTGAAAAGGTCAGCACACCAGTGAACGAAACGTTGCAATGAAAATAGTATTTTACTTTGTTATCTAGCCTACAATATCAAGAATAAAATTTTATACATCAACAATATAAAGGGCAATAAAAATTGTAACTATAATATCTAAAGTGATTATTTCAGGAAAAAAGCGAGTGTCTCGTTTGAAGAACAGGTCTTCCTTCCTCTCCATTTTCGGTTATGTGACTGCCCTCAGTTTCATAGTCGTGTTTTTTAAATACTCTTACTATATAACTCTTACTATACATATATATCTTCTTTACTGACCCAGTACAGAGAATCGAGAACAAAAAGATGCACAGACGCATAACTGTGCTATTGTACGTGACACATCCTGGACTGCAACAGTAGATCTGGATTTTTAAATACCAAAAGGTTATCTTTGTCATATTTTGCTTTTTTACTTCCGAAAAAGAAAAATTGCAGCGCAGGTTTATCGAATATTATGTAGTGTTAATGGTGATAACAGCTTAAGTGAACGTCAGTGTCAATATTGGTTTGTTCATTTTGTTTTGGGAATTTCGATGTTAGAGATGAACATCACCCTCGTCAGCCAATTGTTAAAAAAGTTAATGAAATTATTAAAAAAATCGAGGTAGACCGACATATTTTGTCTTGCGACATAGCTACGGAACTAAAAATCGACTATAAAATAGTTTTAGAACATTTACATACGGCTGGATACCAAAGAAAGCTCGATACTCAGGTTCACATGAATTAACAGAGAAAAATTCCATGGACTAAGTTTCCATTTGTGAACCACTGCTTAAACAAAACAAACTTGAAACATTTTTAAACCAAATGATTACGAGTGATAAAAGTGGATCATGCACAGCACGCCTGTGCGAAAAAGATCATGGTTGAAGTCCAGAGAAGCTTCACAGACGGTTGCAAAGCGTGTATTGACGCCAAGGAATGTGATGCTGAGTGGGACTGGAAAGGAATTGTTCAAAATAAGCTCTACCATCTGTTTTGGTCACTGCCAGGATTCTTCTAGTGGTATAAGATTGGCTTCAAAAGAGGCTTGCGAAAATCACTTGCTTCAGTGTTTTTCCCAGAAACGTTAGAAGTTCTGTAGTGACGGAATTACGGATTTACCAGAAAAGTGGCAAAAGGTCATCAATGAAAAAGGCAAATATATCATTGATTAATATTTCAAATTTATTTGAATAGATTCACTTTGCAAAACGGAAAAAATCAAAATTACTTTTTCCCAAACCCGATATGTAAAACTGTTCTTCCAGACATTATGAAATGGTTGAACTGGAAGGTTAATCATGCATGTTATTAAAGTTACTGACAACTAAGTAAGGTTGATACATGAGGCAAAGATAACACTCAGGAAATTGTATTCTGTAAAAGATATTTGATTCGATGTACTACTTAGCTGGATGAAAGAAAAAATATTTAGGACATTATATTTGAAAACGTTGATAAAATTTATTTTATAAAGATCTTGGAGGGTTAGGAGAAACCTTTTTATCAATCGTGAAATTTTTCACTACCTTTGGATTTAAATAATATCGAGATTGCAATTTTTTAAATTCGAATCTAAGAAGATTTGCGTGAAGTCGATGATACTTGGGACTTTTATGATTCTGAAAAAAGCTTTAGAGATAGTAGACAGAACTTTATGTGATCAAGTAATAAACATGTATATTTTGGAACTAAATAAAAAATCTGAGGAGATCAATCGCTTTTGCAATGGTTAAATTCTGTTTTCAATTGTTAATGATATCGTATTTCTGCATCAAACGAATAATAGTCATACTTTCAAGTAGGATGACATCAAAGTTTTTGATAAAGAATAAAATTATAAAAAACGGTTAATATCCAAAGTGCTACATATAGTTCCCTATAGTTACAACATCAATGACAAAGGACATCTACGACTCAAGCTTTACATACAAAAGGTTGTTCGAATTTTCGCACTTTTAGTCACGTATATGTAATTCTATGTGTAGTTGAATACATGTCATAGTACAGCGGTTAAAATGTCGATGTGCGCATGTACTTGATGATTCTATTACAACTCAGAGCAATAATGCTGCTGTTGCGAATCAAACGTAAGTGCGAATAAGTCGTTCAATACATTAATAGTTTAAATGTACAATATGACACATTTAAATATGTTTCAAGATTTTTTGTTTTAAGATGTGTGCTCGTGCATGTGGTGAGCTATAAATTTACAATATAGCATAATGATGCTACCTTTGCCGATTCTACTTGCATAAGAGTAAGTTTTTCGATACATTAAAATTTCTTTCAGTGTTTCACATAAGGTAATCTGCTGTTATTTTTTAACTTTTATAATACTAAGACAGTAGTCATTGTTTTACATTATTTTTTGTTTGAATAATACCTGCAGAGGTTAACACGCCTGTCAACTGAGCGTTGCAAAAAAGCAAGTGTGTTATTTCTATTTAAAACCTCATCCCTAAAAATCAAGGAAAAAAAAAGATACCAATCCCTATAACATGGAGGACAAGAAGTCTACAATTAGTAAAAAGAAAAAAATCTCAAAAAAACAAAAGAGGTAAATGTAAAAAAATGCAGTATCGGAATGGCAAACCTTTTTAAGTACAAAAACAGATTCAGAAACAAAAAGAAAGGAGTAAACAATTTGATTAAACTAGAAGAATAAAATAAGTGTGACTTACAGTATATAGAGCCTTTGTAAGTTCACGCCCAAGACTCACCTCTCACGGCGCATGAGCAGTGGATACAGAGTATGATGATCACCTTTCGGCGTCGGGCCGGAGTGTTATCAGCTCTCCCGCTCTCTCTCTCTCTCTCCGATCAGCCTCCGAACCTAACACCACGCACGCGACTGCTCTCGCTTTGAAGCACTAATAAATGAATATATACTTTCTTCCACGTGTATTCAATCCCCTTACACCCTCAAGCTCCACAATTCCCACGTAACAGGAGGTTGTAGATAACCCAACCCCCAATTTTTGGCGCTCGACGTGTAGCGAGTTGTGTACGACAAAGTGATAGAAAATTTTTTTTTTCTTTTCTTTCGTCGTCGGGAAGCACCCATAGTACAGTGTAAGTGTAAGTGGAAATAAAAAGAATTATCGTGAAAAGAAAAATGAAATTAAAGAAAAAAAAAAAAATTTTTAAATAGAAACAGTGGATAATAACAAGAAAAAAAAATACACTGTTAAGAAGATACACGTGGCGATACACGCGGGAAACGAGCAGGCGTCAATTACCAGCGTGGGCGCAATGCAACCATCCAGGAGGCCGGCACCGTCACGAAATAAGACAAGGGAGAGCCAAAACACAAAACAACACCACACCACGCACCTTTTGGTAGCATTATTTTTCCTTGGACATTTTGTTTACGGACACGGAAATTCTTTGGATCGTACTGCTTACAATACTGTCCAGGTAGATAAAATTTATATAAACGGTAAATAATATTACTGCTGGGCGATAAATTTTAGCAAATTAACAAATAGGCCTATAACAAACAAATACAACCAGACAAACCAAAAAAAAACAACAAAAAAAAAACAACCAAGCGAAAAAAAAAAATGCAGTCGGGAAAAATTGATAACAAACCAGGTGGGGCGGAGGACCGCTTAGCAGACACGGAGGTCGTAACAGACGATAGTTCGTGGTTACAATTTTGCCACGATCCCAAGGCGGTCAAAGAATTAGAAAGGTCGAACAAAAAAACAAAAGACTTAATTGGAAAAATTTTTAAGGGCATGAAAACAGGTCGTGCTGAGAGATAAGAAAAAAGAGGGCCCTAAGCAAATAATTGGAGGAAACGTATATAGAGAATTATATATAGAGCCCCTGCGTAGTGATGATAGTGGAGAGGAAGGGGATGAGTCAGATAGGGGGCCCGCTACAAAACAGCTTGGCGATTGGAGAAGGGAGACAGAGTTGCTCCGGAGATGGCCAGAAAGGGAGGAAGGAGAGAATAAAAAAGAATCCTACAACAGAGATAAAAGGAAAGCTAGACCGATGCTGGAGTTCGAAAATTTTAAAAATCACCAGAAAAGGTGGGAGCAAACAACAAGTGGACCTACACAAAGATTGCCGAATCACCGGGAGTATGAGAGGAATATAAATTACTCAATTAAAGAATTGAGCACAATAATCCCCACAATACCAATTTTACAGGGGACCCAATAAATCTAACAGCGTTTACAAGGGTAGTAAGGGCAATAGGCCGGCAGGTGAACGACAGAGACGTCCTATATTTTTTGGCAACACTGTCCAGTAGGCTAAAAGGTCGAGCAGCAGCACATTTAAACGAAAGAATCACACAATTTGAGTCCATAGAAGAATTTCTCGTGGAGGTTAGAGAGAAGTACGGGGCCATCGGTAACAAAGAGACAGTTATGGCAAAAATTAGGTCGGAACGGCAAAGGGATAGGGAATCTGTGGAAAAATACTCAGATCGTATGCAAAAGTTGTTCAACAGGGCCGTGGGACTTTAAGAAGCAAACCTTGAAGTTTCTGAAATATTAAGGCAGGAATTAAAGAAAAATATTTAAAAAGAGGTAGTGACCCAATATATATTAGGCCTTAATCCCTCGTACAACCACTAAGATTCAATGCATAGGCCCATAACGCTAACAAAGGCCATTACATTGGCATTGAAAGTCGAGGATAAGATGGCTATGAAGTTACTTTGAGTGGATAGCAATAAATATAAGAGATGGGAAAAAGAACCTAACAAAAGGGAAGACGAGGTAAATAAGTGTAATTATTGTGGCCAAATTGAGCACAAAGCAGAAGAGTGTTGTTCATTGTAGCACGACATAGTAAAGGGGCTGCTAGTGAAGAAAGGTCGCGGTGAGAAGACAAGAGCACCGTACTATACAAGGTACCAGGATAGCGGTGAAGAAAGAAGAGGTGGAAGATCATATGATAGTGGAAGAAGACCCGGAGTCTACAGACATAATAATATGGCTCAGGCAGAGAATAAATACAACTACGGCAGATATAAGAGAGATTATGAAAAAGGGTATGCTTATCGCGAAAATAATAACGATAACAATAGTAATAATAGATATTATGAGCCGAATGGCAGAAATTATGGCAAAAAGCTAGTGGTAGAGATGATAGCCGAAATAATTATGACTGAAAAAGTAACGAGCGTTATGAGCCTAGACACACGAGCGGGACACAGGACGCAAGGGAGGCTGAACCCAGACGGGGTGATATCTCTAGTAAATAGAAGCCGAATTTTTAGAACGATGCTCGAAGTACTCCTTTAACATCGAGCATCGGGAAAAAACGGCTACCTATTGTAAGGGACGAAAAGAAAACGATGGAAAAATTGGAGAAAAAGAAGAAAAATCCAAAAAGTCGGAGGTGTGGGAAAAGGAAATGAACAAAAACAAAATTAATGCTTGTCAACCAATCGAGCCAAATGTAAAAAAAATCCAAAAGATAAAAATATATCGATGGGAAGAGGACAAGAAAGAAGTCACGACGGTACTAATTAATTATGCAGCAGTAGGACGTAGATCGCCAACAGTAACGCTGGAGAGTGAGGATTTCCGAAATAAAAGATCAGATTTTTATGCTGACACGGGTACTGAGATCTTGATACTAAAAGAAGATTATATAAAAGAAAATTTGCCATTGGATGAGAATGTTAAAGTGAAAATAATTGGAGTAAATCATGAAGAACGTGAAACAAAAGGCACGGTGGACGCCATGATCCACGGTATGAAGTGCACTTTCCATTTAGTTCCGCAAGATTTTCCGATCGAAGTAGACGGAATCGTTGGATGGAATATGTTTAAAAAATGACGAGGAATAAAATACATTGGCAAGGTGAGCGCAAAAACAAATACACTTAGCCTAGGTGGAGTGGAAACCACACTGAAGACGGCAGAATATTTCGAGATAGCAGCGAGATCCAGGCAGGTTATATATGCAAGAGTCAAAAAAGAATTAGGAAAGATTCAGGTCAGATTTGTGCCACTTTAAGATGTGCGAGATCATGTGCATTTTGGAGACTTTTACGGCACTAACAATAAAAGTGAAATATATGTGGAATGCGTGAATTTTTCAGACAAAAAAAAGGAGAATTATAGTACTGGAAGTGGATTTAATAGAGTGCGAAGAAGTGAAGAAAAGGGAAAATAACTGGCAACGTGGGGGACGGCACCAGAGAAGAAGAGACTGCATTTCAGGGCTTGATCGAGGAAGACAAATTACAAGGAAAAGAATGGAAAAAAATACAGATTGGGATATAAACGCGTAAACGGAGATGAAGAAATCGACACGTACGCGGAAAAAGTCTATAATATAAAAAGTGTCGAAGATAGAATTGAAAAAATTATGACACTGATCGACACTGAGGGCTGTAATGAAGAAAAGTTACAGCACAAAAGAAATATAATATCGATGAATCCGTTTGTGTTTGGGTTGGACGGGGAACCGTTAAAAAGAACTCATTTAATTAAACACAAAAAAAAGACTACAACAAATAATCCAGTAGTGGTCAGAAGATATGGATACCCGCCCGCGGTGAAGGAAAACATTAAGAGAGAAATTCAAAAATTGATGGATTTGGATATAATAGAACCGTCAACGTCCCTATATAACTCAAATATTTGGATAGTGCCTTAACTGCCGGGACAAAACGGCGAGAAGAGGTGGCGACTGGTCACAGATTTTAAACAACTAAACGAAATAACTGTTGGAAGCTGTTACCCATTACCCTTTCAAAGCGACATATTGGAGCACTTAGCGGCCGCTAAGTACATCACAGTAGTTCATTTAAAGAGTGGATTCCACCAGATTAAAATTCAAGAAGAGGACGCGCATAAAACTACATTCTCGGGACCCGACGGACACTATCAATATAAACTTATGTCAATGGGGTGCTTAAAGTCACAAAATACATTTCTGAGGGCGATGACGATAGCTCTAGCCGATCTACAAGGGCGAGAAATTGAAGTATACATGGACGACATCATGGTCTTCGCAGCAACTCTCGAAGAACACGAGAAACGCTTCAAAAATTGATAGAAAGACTGGCATAAGCAAACATGACCATAGAGTCAAAAAAATGTCAACTTTTGAAGAAAAAAGCAAAAGTTATTGGTCACGTGGTTGGAAATAGTAAGATAAAGACGGAATCGAAGAAGATCGAAGCCGCAAAAGAATATCCAAGACCGACAAATACAAGGAAAATTGATCAGTTTCTTGGATTCACGGGATACTACAGAAAATTCATAAAAGATTCTGCAAAGATAGCGCGACCATTTTCTACAATGACAAAGAAAAGTACGGAGTTTAAATGGGGCGAAAAAGAAGAAAAGGCCTTTAAAAAACTAGTGGATGCGCTATATTCGGAACCTGTATTAACAGCACCGGACTCAAGTAAACCGTTTGTTGTAACAACAGACGTGTTAGATTATGCCATCGGGGCAATCCTTAGCCAGGAAGAGATAGGTAAGGATAGACCGTGTGAATATGCGTCACAGTGCTATCAAATGAACTCAGATATCCAACGTATGATAAAGAGTTGCTAGCAGTAGTTTTTGCAAAGGAACAGTTTAGACCTTATCTGAATGGCAGGAAGTTCACGGTGGTTACGGATCACGAGCCGTTGAAACATTTTAACACGTCCAAAAAACCCGTCATTCGGTTTAACAGATTAAAGGCAGAGTTGCGTGGTTATGATTTCGACATCATTTATCGACCAGGTATCTTAAACAACGCACCAGATGCTCTTTCAAGAAACCCAGTCATAAAAGAGGGCAAAAAGAACCCAGAACTACCGCGAGTAGAACTCAAGAGAAGGAAAAGGGTGTTGTAAGTGATGGCCCGCCAGGGCGTATATTCAAAATTAGGGCTAAATCAAAAATACGGATCGACGGTAAGTTAAAGAAAGTAGTAGTGGAATCAGATTTAGATTCATCACATAAAAAATCTAGGAAGAAAAAGACTGAAGGGGAATTGTGTTCGGAGGAAGAAGCTGAAGAGAAACAACAAACTGAAGAGAAAATCTTATCACAGGGGCCACTAAAAAATAGATTGGGGCCCATAAAGAAAGAGAAGGGCTGGATAAAAGGGGTACAAAAAACGAGCACACCTTAAATTGTCATAGACCACTTAACAAGGCAAAAGGAAGCAAAGGAAGAAAAGATAAAGGCAGCTCGACACTCTAAACAGAATTAGACAGAACTTTTCGGTCACTCCTGTAAGAAACACACAGACTGAAGAAAATATAATAGTGAATTAGGAAAAAAGGACAAAAGTTAAACACAATAATTGGGAGGAAATTAAAATATGCTTGAACGGATCAGAGCATGGGAAAGAGAGAGACGACAGAAAGGAGAGAAGCTCAAAAAATCGTAGTACTTCGGAGGATCGAATGTTCGGGGAAGAAACAGAATCAGAAAATCCACGACAGGAAAAGCAAAAACAGTTCAACAATTTTGCAGAAAATGATCTAAAAAAGTTGAACGACCTTCCCAGCATGTTACAAGAAAAGACAGATAGACTTAAAAAACAAGTTTTTGTCGACATCAGAAAAAGAGAGGTAGAGGGAAAACCAGGAGTCAGAATAGATGTATGGGAGGTAAAAGATAGCAGCAGTGATTTAAGTAAAAAAGGTGATCGAAACAAAGAAAAAAAAGAAACAGTAAGTACGGAAGATAAAAGTGAGGAAGAGAAAAGTGAAAGCAAGGATTATGAGTTTGGGGAAGGAGAGTGCATTTTTGTCTTTTTTCAGGAGTTCAAAAAGAACATATGTGTGCACTACGTAAATGGAGATGAACCTCCAATGTGTCATCACTACACTATAAAAAAAGGAGATGAATATTAGCACATGCGGTATGAGCCGGAGCACTATCAGGCGCTCTGCGAAAAAGGACAAAGACATTATAAATCAATAGATGAATTATACAAAAATTCAAGTGATAAAGACAGTAAGATAGTACGAGGAGCGAGAAGAGCAACATTGAGGAAAAGGAAAGAAAACAAGTTCCCATGAACGAGACAGAAAATCAAGAGTAGAGTTAATGAGAAAACAAAGGAAAACAACAAAACAGATTACGAGACGAGTGATGGGTCGGATTTTCAACCAAAAGAAAGTCGAATACCAAAGAAGCGCGATCCGCTACCACCCCCACCGGACCCGACGGATGAGCAAAGCCCAATAGCGAAACAAAAAACACCAAAAATATAGGATGTCGACGTAAACAATAAAAGCCACAAAAAAGAAATTAGCGATAATGAAAATGGAAAAGAGTTACTTAATGAGAACATAGGGGCAGATGATAATGCCAAAAGCACGGATTATGGCAAAATCAATAGAAGTATACCAGGTTGAGATAGGTACAGAGCTTGCCAGACACGACTACCAGTACAAAAACCACCCTGGAAGCCAGAGGATGATAATGATATACCACTATTCTGAAGGCTTAAGAAAATAAACGGACACTCATTTAGATACATTGACAAATTAGCCTTCTGTACAATAACAGAAAACATACCGGACACAGAAGCCATAGACGCGCTTCACGAGAGAGGTTATATAAATCCAACAGCCATGAATAAAGACAATAAGAGGGTTGGCGAGGTCTTTCTATCAAGAGCAAGAAAAGTATCAGTAATGCAACTATACGTAAAAAAGCACTTTGACAGTGCGGGATTAAAATCGAATATTAAGAAATGCATATCGTCTTTAAAACAGCTTATGTTGTTTAACAAGTTGACGTCAGTAGGTACTGTACGAGATCTAGCAATACTAAGCGTATCACAGTGGGACTATTTCGCAGAGCAGTTTAAAAACACCTATAAAAATACAAAAATATCGGCGGTGTTATACTTGAACAATTTAGTAGTACCACCAGTGAAGCAACGATTTAATGTACTTAGAGTATACCACGAGTCATCAGTAGGAGGCCACAGAGGTATGAACCAGACTTACAACAAAATTGCGAAAGATTATTACTGGCGAAATATGCGACCCGACGTACGTCAGTTCGTGTTAGGTTGTGAATCATGCCAATCTAAGAAACTTGTTAGAGTAAAAACAAAATAGGCTCTAGTTGTAATAGATACACCAGCTAGGCCATTTGAAAAAATATCAATTGATTTTTATGGCCCGATAAACAAACCATCGGCACATGGCAATAGTCACATATTGTCAATTCAGGACTGGCTCATGAAATATATAATTCTTGTACCAGTAAAAAGAGCGACGGCTTTAAAGACAGCAAAAGCACTTTTGAACAAAGTAATTGCATACTTTGGTGCCCCAGAAAAAATGCTGTCAGACAGAGGTGCACATCTCCAAAACCAACTGTTAGAAGAGTTCGCAAGAGTATTTAAAATAGACAAAATGGGAACAACAGCCTTCTATCCACAGAGTAACGGCGCAATAGAACGAATGCATCATACATTAACGGAATATTTAAAGGCATACGTAAATGAAGACGACTTTTAGGACGATCATTTGGGCATGTGCATGTGCGCTTACAATTCGACAAAACACTCAGTAACAGGGATAGCGCCTTAAGAAGTATTGCTGGGCTACCCAGCCAGAATCCTATCTAGCTTCAAGAAAACCATGAATGAACAAACGTATGATGAATATGTAGAGGACGTAATAAAAACACTGACGCGGCTAAGGACAATAGCAGCCATGAATCAAGTTCAGGCGAAGTACAAGTCCAAATACTATTACGCCAAAAAATTGAACACAAGATTTTTCATGGAAGGGGAAATGGTCTATGTTCTTGAAGAGCCGAGAAAGAAATACGAGGATCACTACGAAGGACCATACGAAATCGTAGGAATAAATTACAAGAACCACAATATAAAACTGAAACGTGGTAATGAAACAAGAATTACACACGCGGATAAAATCAAGAAAGCATGCATTATAAAAATCCAATTGTTAGATAATAGGAAACTCGAGGAACAAAGCAGGATAACAAAAACAAATCGCATAAGAGTAAGAAGCAAATAATAAACGAGATATCAGAGGCAACAAGACCAAAATAGTGTACTTCTCTTGTAAGCGTGGCCTTCGGACGACTTCCAAGATCAGCAGCCATTTAACTGTATAAACAAAAAAAAATACAAATCTTGTGTTTCAGGGCTGGAACCATGCCGGTGACATAGCAACCTGGAGAGATATAGGAAATTGAAAGAAACCCTGGAATATTACTGGAGAGCTTGGGCCCAGTCCAAGCGGTCGCATCAACTTGGAAAATGATATGGTATGTAGATTGAAATGACGTTGTCGAATAGGTAAATTTGTTTTTAGACGCAAAAAGGTAAACAAAATGGAAGTGCAGGGTGACGGTGAAAAAGGAACACGAATGTATAGAACAAGTAGAGTACATAACAGAAAAAGTTTTAAGAGCCTTGGATAGAGTAAAAGAGGCATATAGAACAGAAGTAGGCCAAAAGATCGGTGATTAAATCAAGACGGTGCAAGCGCTGCAGGGGGGTAAGACTGACGCGGAAAAAGAGAAAACACGAAAACTAGTAGAGGCAGTCTCGACTAACACAATGGAAACAACTAAGTACTTCACGAAACAAATTAGAGTCACAACATATGGAAACCATGAACGATACCTTCAGGATATAAAAACGTGTAAAGATAAAACTGGGAGAATAACGGAGGAAGGTTTAAAAATGTTTGCAGAATACTTCAGCGATTATGACAGAGTTACAGGGATGGTGGGAGAATTTCAACACTTAGCCGAGAAACTTATGACAAAATTTGGAACAACGGTGGACATAATATACTTGGCGAGTCGGAGAACGACACAAATACCAGTTGCAGCATTGAGAGCGATTTTGGAAGCAAAAATTTCGGCAGAGCAGCTGAGACCAGATCTACAGTTCCCAGTAAGAGAAAATACAACTACAGAAGAGGAAATTGGGGAAATCTAAGAAATAACGACCATGGCAGAATAATATGTTACATACGGATACCACTGGTTACGAAAGAAAATTGGACCTTCTTAGGATATCATCATTACCAGTGGAACAAAATAGCTCAAATACTACGGATTTAGTGGCATACTTGCAGCCAACATACGAATACATAGCGAGCAGTGTTAGTGAGAGAAGATTTACGCCAATACCGCAAGAGATGATAAAACTATGTAAAAGACTAGGAAGAACACGAATATGCACACAAATGGAGCCAACACAGGAGGTCGAAGAGGACCACCCCTGTGAAATACGTATTATATTGGGGATTGCAGTGAAGAAACCAGAAGAATGTCCAATAATATTGGCCAAGTTAAAGGGCACATTTTGGACACGTCAACACGCTAAAAACCAACATGCCTTTACCACCACGAGAAAGGACAAAGTCCACATACAGTGTGAACACACCGAACACAAGACACTGAAGGTGCTGGATTCTGGGGTGGTCAGCTTTGCAGGAGATTGTATAGCTCAAGCATCGGATACAAGACTGGATCCAGGACAAGAGGAAGGTGAAAATCGCATAATGAAGCTTGAAAGCGTAAATCGAAACTTGAAGGATATAATACAAAAGGTGAAAGGGACTGAAGGAGGTATGTTATTGGAATCAATAAAAGCAGTGATAAAAAGAGACGGACTACAGGAACTCGATAACCAGGAGCACGGACTTAACGATAGGATAAAAACAGGTACAAAGCTAGCGGATATACTTTAACGGGCACACAAGTTAGTACAAACAAAAGAGGAATTCTCAAATTGGAAGGAATACGCATTGTTGGCAGCGGAAATAGCACAAGGAGTGGCAGCCGGATCTTTCGGATTTTTAAAATGGGGGGTCCAATAATACTTAAAGGTTTGAGAATGATTACAGGCGAACGGGAGAGGAACCGCGGAAACACCAACTCAGTACTACAAGACTTGTCAACTCAGAGGGCTATGGTTAACGCACTAGAGGTACAAGTGCTACTGGGCGAGCCGGTAGGATCAGAAGGCAGAAGATAACTGGCTCAGTTAACAACTAATCCGCGATGATTATTGAGGTCGACGATGTAATAAAAAGGGTTATGCATAAGATGTGTACAGATTTAGAAAAAAAAAAAAAAAAGAAAAAAAAAGGATGATAAAATTAAAAAGAGAATAAATAGATAAATAAAAATAAAAAGAGTAATTTGAATAAATAATAACTATACAAAAAACATAATTATACAATTATAATGTTAAGAGAGCAGCGCAAACAAAAACAATTATGTATACACAAATAATTCACAGACAACATAACACAAATATACTCGCACACACAAACCAGTATGGCCATCGAGGACGATGACCGCGTGGCCTCAGACGTGTGACGTACAGTATCTAGAGCCTCTGTAAGTTCGCGCTCAAGAGTTACCTCTCACGGCGCATGAGCAGTGGATACAGAGTATGATGATCACCTTTCGGCAGCGGGCCCGAGCGTTATCAGCTCTCCCGCTCTCTCTCTCTCCGGTCAGTCTCCGAACCTCACACCACGCACGCGACTGCTCTCGCTTTGAGACACTAATAAACGGACATATTCTTTCTTCCACGTGTATTCAATCCCCTTACACCCCAAAGCTCCACAATTCCCACGTAATATAAGCATTTCAGGAATAATTTTGATAGCAAGACTAGAAAAGTAATGGTAGTTAAATAGCCAATAAAAAAAAGGACCAAAACCGTACAAAAGTACACCGAGTAATATTGTCCTCAAAAATCACTATTTCTTATGTGCAAGCATTGTAAGCTTAGATGAAAGTAAGAGAGTATTATCAATTTACATGTATAAAACAATAAATTATGGTTTATGATGCTATTTTACGTGCAAATGTATCATGAAGCCGAAACTAGCAGACAAATTCTGGCAGAGTAACCGAAAAATTACAAATTCTACTTTGGGTACCCTTAAAATAAGACCAGGTACCCTTCTAATTTAGTAAATTAAAAGGGTACCTTGTCTTATTTTAAGGCAGAATTTCAGATTCATGAATGTATCGTACACCACGACTCTCGGTGTACAACGCAGCATACGCACTGAGATGTTCAATATACAACGCAGCATGCATAAAAAATCTCAATGGACGCACGGCACTGTGTTTACAGATCAATACATTATGCAGGTTATGTGGCCCGTTTAATACATCATGAGTTTTTTATCAGTGCATTTTTTACAAAAATTGTTTGATTTATTTAATAACCAGTATTATTTACTTAATATTATCTTAGAATCAATTTAAAAAATCAATTTAATAGTTCCTTCATAGTGTACATAAATACGTCGCGTTAAAATACCTTGGACTTCGACTAGTAAATCTAGCTATTTGCAGACCAATCTGAACTAACCAGGTGACCTAGATGAATTAGTAGTTTAATCCACGAGGATTAAACTAAAAATTTAATCGATTGAAGTAATCTTAAAACAAGAAAAAATTTATAAAAAAAATTTTAATCTTTCGATTAATATCAAAAGTTATGAAAGCCTTTTACTCATTTCACGGAAGATTAAACTGTATTATTGTAAAACAATCAAGAAAAAATTTATAAAAAAAATTATGGGGACAAGCTTGGCTCATTGAAGATCAGATTGTTTCTGTACAAAAATGTTTCTAAAATGGGCTTTCTGAACTTAAAATAAGTTCTAAGAGTACGAATGATTCTTAAAATTAGGGTTTTTCCATTTTTGTCAATGTTTTTTGGTATAAAACAATAACTTAATGGAGACTAGACGATTTCTTCACGAAACAGCATCTTAAATTTTGTAGTGAAAAATGTTATTTATACAATGATTACTTTATCACACGATCCTTACGTAATACCGAATATAGGATATTTTTATTTTTCACTTAGACAAACTTTATGTGTTACACGTTCCCGTGAAAGTGGATCAAAAAAAGCCAGATCCAGCAGTGTTGAAAAAAAAACGACTTTGTTTCCCATTTCCAGAAAGTAAAGTATAAAATTCCTTCCCGGCAAAAAATCGCATGTACTGCTCCTAGGAAAAATACTATTTATCCTCTGTTATCCTCTGCGTGGTTGCCTTTCTCACCTTTAGCTTCGCCGGGTGTTATTTTTTCGTAGAAGATGACAAAGTACATATAGTGGATTTACAAAGAACGTGATAAAGACAAGTTAGATAACTTTAGAAAAATTAACCTGCACAGCATATAAAATACATGGAAGTATGTTAAATGAATTATTAAAAAAAGGAATACGAAAGCAACAACTTGCAGAGAATATTTAGATTTTAAGAAATATCAAAGTAATAGAAGCAATATTCACATTAAAAAACATAGTAGAAGATTAAATGAGCAAACCAAAGAGGAAATAATTATTCGCATGTTTCATGGGCTCAAATGAAGTATTCGACTAAGAAGACAGCACGTACTAAAGAAAAAACTACAAAGAAAAATGTAGGTGAATGAAAGACTCCGAAGTAGAATTATGAATGTAAATAGAGAAATCATAAATACATTAGATCAACTGAGTTCTCGCTTGGACGTTGATAAAACATTTTAAATCAAACTGTTATAAATCACTGTGTTCAGCCTTACTTAGAGTCAGAAATAAATTGTGAAACAAAGCCAAAGTTTTGAATTATTATTAATAAGCCTAGTTATTAATAACAGTTTTTTTCATAAATATAGTTTAGATGAAAGAAAAAATATCGGATAAATTTTAAACATAAAGACGAGTAAAGCAAGGATGCTCATATAGCTACTATTTAGTGTGTATCACTACTATTTAATGGGTTCCTGGCAGACCGGAATAAAACTTTTAAAAAAGACAAACTGGAGATTGTCAACTGTCAGTTGCACTAGTATCAGCGACAAAATTGGTGAACTGTTAGTTTTACTAGTATGAGTATTATTATCTACTTTGCACTTTATTCAACAATTTCTTTTTATTTTTGTATGATTTATTCACAAGTTTAATCTGAGAGGTTGAGTGATCACATAAGTACAGCTTTTGTAATCAAGCTGAAATAATATACAGCACAGCAAGGTTCTAACTTACCGGAAGTCCTAGACTAAAACTTGCAATACGCACAATATACCTATATTGTATGTTTTATACATGAATATACTTCACCTTTAGTACAGGTGCAGCAGTTGTTTTTCTCTTCCTTTATCTCTTTTCTCATCTCGCTGTAATGTACATTATATTCCTATTTCCCGCATAGTCAATTATTACATGCATACTTACAGACTTTCTCAGGCGTTCCTTCTTTACAATATAATAATACTGTTAGTCAATGCCAAGCAGATACTTTTTTTGAATCGTATGCCGGAAAATATTGGCAAAGATATAACATTCGCACGACCTTGTACACTCAGTGGAACTCTGATCTGTCCTGGACCCTATTATTGAACAGTACTTCACGCCATGGTTCCGAAATAGGGTCGAGGACAGATCAGAGTTCCACTGAGTGTACATCGTCACTTTGATGAAATATTCGCACCACGCGTCGGTTTTTAGAAAAGTCAAACTTTATACGTAGCGTTCGGATCCTCTTGTCGATGTTTGTTCTAACGTCTTTAGTCAGCTTTAAAAAGGCTGCTTTGAGTTGAATTGTGATGCTTCTGGCTCAAGCATTGCTATTAGCACCAAGGGTTGTCGTATTATACTCGACATGAGTGCTACTCTCGTCAACCGATCTGGATTTATTGTGTAGTGTGTTCTATTTGGGCTACTTGTAGCTACGACCAATGTACCCCCAAGAACCACGACTAATGCGCCCCTAATTACCATATTTAAATGCGATTTACTAACAATAGGAACGAGCTTAAGAAAAATACTCCTGTATTTGAAAATAAATACACCAATTAAAATAAACTTTTTCAGTGTTGAAGCAAATAGCAGTGATGCAAAAATATACGGTGCACAGCAGCAAAACAAACGATACGAGTCAGCGGCAAGCATACAGAGATCTGCACTTCAGCAGAGCCGCAGGTGTCAAAGAAGTGGCTATGCTGAAAGCAGTTGGTATCAGCACATCTTCTTTTGGGTAATTGTTACTTGACTTGATATTATAAGGTCACTATCTAACCGACGATAAATATGGTATATATCACATCCTTATTTTAGTTACGGTATCGTATTGTACGTACTAGTTAATTTTCAGTCAATTTTGAGTTTACTAAATGAGTTTATCACTCTGACACTTGTGTACTATCTATAGTAATGTTTTAGAGCACGATAGGGGAAGGGGGGGGGGTTGCTTTACAATATAAGGCCTGTTGTAGCTTGCTTTACACTACTTGTGTTTCAAGTAATTTAGATTCACGCGGGTGCCAGGTTAAGTCACTGTTATGTCTTGGATTGCAGTAATAATGTTGATGCTTCGGTAATGAATTCAGATGTAAACCAGGCTTTAGCTGGGACCATTGATAGAGAGAGTGCACAGAGACAGTCTACTCAACCTTCATTCAGTACGGTTGACAAAGAGTAGTGCACTCGTGGTACGGACATCGTGTGATACTTTTGTTTTACTTAAACGAATGGGTAATAAAAAAGCCACCAATATTAAGAGTGCCTTGCGGAATGCTATTAATTCTCTGAATTTAACAACTTTACAGTTATTTCTTCAGCTTATTTAGCAAAATTAGCTTCTGATGACGCAAGGCTTGCCTCACCACTCCCTACGTAATTTTCAGTTTTCACCAATGTTGGTTAACACGGTAATTCTATCTACAAGCTTGCCTTCTGCGTTAGTGCCATCTTTATTATTTACTGATTTTCAAGTTTTAAGTAGTTTTGTTGTTAACAGAGCTAGAAACGTAGCTAGAAAAATCATGCAAAAGTATAGTGCTATAAATTATTTCATTTTATTAATAGAAAGTTGTTTTTTTATTTTCAAAAAGTTCTGAAAATTGCGTAAAGAAAAACTATTCTGTATACAGTACCTGTATAGCTTTGCGCAGAGAAAGAAACATTTTCAGAAAATTATCGAATCAAGAAAAAATTGTTGTTAACAAACGAAATATGACTCTAAATCATCGTAGTTCGTCGCAAACTGAACGTCTTCAAAAACCAAAATCAACAACATCTTTTTCACATGACAACAATTGTCACTTACATTCGAACGCATTAGCCTTAGTTTACTGTGAATACACATTAAAATATATGCTTAATTAATCCGAAACATACTTCCCCCGTTTAAACTTTAGATTTGTGTATATAATACAAATAAGTGATGTTGTTGGGGCATGAATAACTCCATGAAGTCGAACAATTCAAACTTATGATAGTGACAAATTAAATAGTCTACATTTTATGATTGGTTTCATTTAATTTTTGTGAAACAAATTGTCGCTTTTTCATTGTGAGTGTTAAAACGACTGTCTTTATAAACGCATGTCAATTGAAACGACGGGCTTCATATTTTCAATTTTTGAAATAAAATTAAGGTTTCCAATTTTCAATTCGGATATCAACAGCCATAAATTCTTTTAAATATTGTATGTTTCAAATTATATAATCCATTTTAAATCAGAGATCTCTTGACGAATATCACTGTCAATCAAGCCACAGATTGATCTTACTTTCGATCTTTCTGTCTAAGTGCCAATCTTATCGGAACTAAGAAAACTGCTCTTGAAATAAACCACTCGAGTCAAGTTTGTTCTAGAAGATTATGATAACATGAGTCTGAATTTGGGGATCAAGAAAACAAACCTTTTTTTCTTTATTCAGCTGCAATGAGCAATTTCTGAATGATTCTGACTATAATTCATTAAAGCTATAGAAGTAAAAAACGAGTTGTTTCGTTACTACTAAAAGTGTCACAATCGTATCACATTCATACTGCAAAAACACGCATTCAAATCTCATGTTTATTCAAATATTGGTCTAATATCCTAAACAATTTTCACCTTCTGAGAAATGTTTGTTTTAACAACACTATTTAGACAACATGAAGTAATGAATTAAATAATAGGCAATTTTGAGGTTTTAGATAATATCAATAACTGCTATGCTTAACCTACAAGAGATGCCTTTACTCGCATAAGGTCAACTGAATACGGGTTCTCGCCAAGAAAATCTCAGCCTCCCATACTAGAGGCTTCATCTCGTAAGCACTCTTAAACCTTCGCCGCCCAAGAAGTGCGTCTCTGTCGTCGCGATCTGGGTTGAGCTTAAAATAGTTATTCGGGTTCTTTACTACTCGAAGAGCGCTTCCCTGCCGTCGCGAACCCGGTATCCTGTATGACGTAATGATTGACTGGTCCGCCTTTTCCCACCATGCATTTTTTAACCATACTCACGACGGATCACCACTTATGACACGGCTGACGAGACTATCATATTTAAAATCAAATGTAATTCAGGTTCTATGCTCATGGGACAATCTGTTTTATTTTACATTTTTGTTTGCATCTTGTCTAGTAAATACTCATTTAAATAAAAATTAAATGCCCCCACTCAAGATTACAGTATGTACAGTTACTCAAATTTTATTATCGATAATTAAGACATTAACAGAAACAACGAAATTTTACACAAAATCGTAGGAGTAAAAGGTAATTATGTTATCACCAGACATTTTAAAGACGTAGGAAATGCAATACAATACATTTCATCTTTACATAGCCGGAAAATAATGTAACTCGCGCGCTTAGCCCACTACCATATTTTTTCAGAATAAAGTCAGATAACGCGGTGTACATGAACTGAATACGGCCACAGATATATGATTTGCGGAAAGAGAAGAAAGCAGCACAATTGCACAGTCCTTAAAAAAATCACAAAGATGAGGAGACAGACGATGAGACGCAGATACGACGTGCACGATCGCACTGCCACTAAGCAGGACTAAAAAGACAAGAAAACAGAGTGCGCGAACGCACAACTAAACAGGGCCACGAAGACGAGGAGACAGCATGGTACACGAGATCATATGTGGAAGCTCGCCGTGTGTGTCATTTATGCGACCGTCAGTACCGCCGTCCACGAGGTTAGGGTTATCGAGGATGTCTGAGTCGTCTGTACTACCTACGGCTCATCAGCTTGTCTTGATGCAGATGCCACTGTTACTGACACTGTGGCTGGGCTTCTTGCTATCGTTTCGTTAGAAAATTCATTAGAGCTGTTTGCTTTTCTTTCCTATGTTTTTTCTTGCATGAATTCCCGATGAAGTAATAATATCCAGGTTTCGGCACCAAAATATAGCTGATAAAAACAGCATCACGCAGAGAAAGAAACATTTTCAGAAAATTGTCGAATCAAGCAAAAATTTATTTTTAAAAAACAAACGAATTCTTGGTCATAGTAGTTTGTCGCAAACTAAACGTCTTTAGAGACCAAAACTAACAACACCTTTTTATCATAACAACGCTCGTCATTTACATTTGAATGCATTTTTCTTACTTTACTATACATTTAAAACAGAAAATTTTCATATATTTCACATTAAAATATATGCTTGATTGATCCGAAACATATGTAGACAAACCAGAATGCCTATAGGTATAGCCAAGCACTTTCCCCGTAACATCACGCCATCTGAGGCACTGTATTCGCCACACTAGGTCCAATGCAGGCCTGCTTCTGGTATATCACATGGGGCCCCTCACAGTTCTGCGTGTCCTATTTTACTTTGTGTAATTGATCGCAAGGTCTCTTTGATTGGTTATAACCCATAGTTTGCCACTACTTAACATCGCTTATTGTAATACTTTGAAGCCGTATGTTAAGGACATAAAAGACATCTGATACACAAGAAGTCTTAGTAAATTTACTTTAGTCCACTACTGCAAAGCACGAACAAAAATGTACCGCTTGCTTATAGAGCAGCCGATACGCGGTAAAAGCACGCAGCGCGCGGCGCGTAGTGGCATTCAACCACACGCACTACGATTGTTTATCAATTGTTTGATTTTTGCCCTCCTAACTTGAAAATTTGAGGAGCTGTAGTTTAAGACTTGCTTTTTCAAATGAAGAGAAAAAAAAAAGAATTTTTCTGCAGTAACATTTTGAACTTATATCGCGGTTTTATCTATAAAAAAATTTTTAATCTTAAAACGGACTACACCATTTAAAAAATCAGGTGTAAATTTATCGATTTACCTACTTTCATATTTTTTTAGTACCTTGTCTTCTTGTGTGAGTGAGTCGAACAGAGTGTCCTCCACTGCAAAATTGCGCTGCGAACGCCTATTAGCCGGATCTTAATGGGATGGCACTTACACAAGCTCATATGACAAGTGAAGCTTACACGTCATTAATATGTATGTGTGCGTATTAACCTCAAGGTGCATCTTTCACACTATGTTGACATATAATCATCTTCGTTGTAAGAAGGCATGTATGTATTAAAATTGTACGTAATATGAAGGTATATATGTATTGTGACGGTGAGATACCGTCGAGCCATGATCGGTAGGCTAGGACCGATAGGGAAAGAAGGAAAAGGGAAAAACGGAGAGGACAGTTAGGAAAGAATGGAAAGGGAAGAAAAAGCCGAAAAAGGAGCAGATTAGCTTGGGCCAGCGAACGCGCGTGAAGCGAATTTTTGTTTTGGAGGACGTGAGACACGTCCTCTGGAGTGTTTCCGTTCCTGCGATTGTTGTCGTGGCGGCTGTACTTGAGCTGTCCCCGGTACAGTGTTTGGTGCTGAGTGTCCGGGTCCTGATGGGATAGCAGACGACGCCGGACTCAGGGTCACCGAGGCCGATACCGTCGATCTCGGCCTTCGAACGCTGCCAGTAGGGACGCCTACTGACCTCAGCGTAACCGCTCCACTGCTCCCGTGTAGACTTGGCCTGCGAGAGGCATCGTCGGGGAGCGACCCCGCTTCGCCGTAAGTACCTGCCAACAGGCAGTTTATTGTAAAGGGCAGCGGCCCTAGATTAGCCCGCGTTGTCTGCCCGGTTCGCGTTTTCGCGCCGCGAGCACGTCGAGCAAGCGCGCTCGACGTGCGAGAATTAAACACACACACGCACACACACACACACCCGCGAATACTTTTTCTTGTAATCAATTTATATTTCTTGAATATACATTTTTATTAACAAAAAAATAACCGCGAGTGCTACTTCCTTTCATTGTGTGCCCGATCCCCCGTTGTGCCGTGTTATAGTCGTCGCGAGAGGCGACGACGTGTAAGGTCACCGCGATACCTGATCCAATAGCGGTGTCTCGGCGAACGAGACTCGCAAAATATATTACAGGGAGTGTCACCGTTGGGTATCCGGGCAACCCAGGCCCGGTCGAAGTGGAGGGACTCCGCCTCGTCAATCCGCGTGGTCCACCCCGTAACATTGGCGCCCGACACAAAACCCACGGATAGGTATCGCGCGACGTCGTCTACAAGGTAGACGACAAATCCTATTGCTGTAGCTATAGCAATAGTAAAGTAGGTGCTGTAGCAGTATAGCTACAGCAAAACAAAATAGATCGCGTGTATAACGCGTAGAACGCGTAGAACGCGTTAGCATACGTGAGAGACACCGGCAGACTCGTATAGGTCGCGCGCGTAAACAAAGCAGCGGCTTTGTTTACGTGACAATTTTGAGTCGCTGCGGACTTCCAGCACTCAAAAATTTGTACTGACGAGTGCGAGCGAGAAAGAAAATAATATTTTGAGATGAAATATTATTTTCGACTGCCAACAAGCTTAGCCTGTGAAATCGGATTTTCACAGGCGGCGAACGCTGATCTACGGCGCAAGTAGAGTACACAGCGCGTATACGGCGGTATACAGGTATACACGGCTGTTGGCTTCTCGCGTCTCGTAGAGCGACGAGCAGTAGTGTACGTGTGCAAGGTACACTATACATAACTGTATTTGAAATTGTACCACACACATGCACAAATAAAAAAGAGAGAGTTGAGGGCATCGATATCCCTACAGCTGACAGCTTTAAGTATAAGGCTGTATTAAATTATAAATTTTCTTTAAAGCTTTGAGGCAGAAATTTAGGCGGAAAGTTGCGTCCAACTAACGCTTTGGCGCAAATTCCCCCTACCTGTCAGCTCTCTCTCCCAAGCTAATCTCTGCGTTGCGGCACAGTACACTTACTGCCAGTAAATTTATATTGTGTAGCGCGCATCTAGTAAATAAAAGGACCATGACAACGCAGACACAAGCGCTTACGACGTGGCCACAAACGCATACGGTAAGCTCGTCAACGCACCCAACGTACTCCCACCAATCCCAATATTTGGCTGTACCTGTTGGAACCATAAGTCCAGCCTGGTCGGGGGGGAGTCTCCCGCCTATGGCAGGAAGAAATTCGGGGTCAAACAGGTCGTACGTCGACTCCGGATGCCGTGACTTAGGACAAATTGTCCGGCAGTGGAACGTAAAGTTCACCGGGGAAAGTCACGACAACTTTGACACCTTCCTCACGCGCATTACGGAGTGCCGCACAGCTTCCGGATTGACAGAAGAAGAGCTTTTCCGAGCTCTACCGGAGCTTATGACCGGCATGGCAGCGACATGGTTCCGCAACGAATGCGACCAATGGATCAGCTGGGCTGATTTCGTAGCCGAGGGGCAGGAGTGGTATGGCTCAAACGAGGAGGTACAGCGCCGTCTAACCTGGGATGCGCAAATGCGCACCCAGTACGCTGGTGAGCCCGTACGAAATTTCTTAACACAGATTAGAAATATCGTGCGGCGAATTCAACCCTCGTGGCCAGTTGAACGTCAACTGGACCTGTTTCACAGGAACATGCGACCCGAACTACAGGATCGAGTTAGACGGGACGAGGTGTGCAGCCTGGCAGAGCTGCTACGAAAAGCCACTGAAGCCGAATATCTCCTGGAGTTTAGGAGTGCGTTCCGGGAGCCACCCCTGCCTGAACACTTTTACCTGCCAGAATCGGTGTACAAGCCTAAGACTAAGGCTGTGGAGGCCAGGAAACAGCCGAAGGTTGCTGGTATCAGCAAGACGCAACCCGGGAGCGCAAGCTCGCAAGAGATAACTGCCCTTCGAAAGGCAATCGAGGAGCTGCCAAAGAAATTGGCTAGTCCTCCTGAAGTAGCTGGGTACAAGCTACAAGCGCTATATGACCCTGGCGCTACACACACTGTCATGCAAGCAGTCGAGATCCAGATAGCGAATGCCTGCGGTCGTCAACTACGTCTCACGCTGGGAAGCGCGGCGATGGCCGACAGACGACCAGCACCCACCTTAGGCCTCGTCCCCCTACCCTTCGAGCTTGGAGGGGTGAAACGAGACGTGGACGTCATAGGACTGCCCGAGTTATACGCTGATTGCTATGTCAGCGCTAACTTAATCAACGCTTTCGGGACCGTCCAGGACCCAGTCAATAGAGTCCTGGTGATAAAAGGACAAGAGATCAAGGTTCCTCTGGAGGTAGCGGGGCTGACGGCATCGGGCGAGGTTCGACTCCCCGCCATAGGGCTCAACGAAATTTCGTCCAAGCAACAAGAAGGGTTGCAGACACTATTGGACCGCTACGTGGAGCGTGAAGCTCCTTTACGATGCACTACGTGGGTCGAGCACGAGATCGAGGTCACGACCTCGCGACCTATCAAAACAAAGTGCAACCCTGCTTCAGACAAAATCCAGGAGGTCATACACGCCCACGTGAGTGAGATGCTCGAAAGTGGCGTGGTCGAACCGTCTAATAGTGTCTGGGCAAGTCCGGTGGTCATGATACGCAAAAAGGACGGAAAGTATCGATTTTGCGTTGACTACCAGAAGGTAAACGCTGTGACAGTACCCAACGCGTACCCTTTGCCTCACATGGATAAGATCCTGCGCAAGCTGAGATGGGCGCGTTTTATTTCGACTCTCGATCTCGGCAACGCGTACCATCAAATTCCGCTAGCTGAGAAGGATAAACCGATATCGGCGTTTACGGTGCCAGGCAAGGGACCGTTTCATTTCCAACGGTTGCCATTTGGCTTGAGTAATGCGCTGGCTACGCTCCAGCGACTGATTAACCGCGACATTGGGCCAGAGCTCGAGCCATATGCCTGTACCTGCCTCGATGACACACTAATTGTCACGGAGACATTTGAGGAGCATCTGAAATGGCTAGATCATGTGCTAAAACGCGTTCGTGACGTAGGACTCACCCTCAACCTAGAAAAAAGCGAGTTCTGTCAATCAGAGATAAGATACCTCGGTGTCCTTGTAAACCGAGACGGTTTACGTGCGGATCTGGCCAAGTTAAAGCCAATTACGGCATTTCCAGCTCCAAAGAGTCTGAAAGGGCGTAGGCGGTTCCTTAGCATGGTCTCATGGTATAGGAAGTTCCTGCCAAATTACTTGACGGTAGTAGAGCCTCAGCAATGGCAGGAGAAGAGCCCCCTTGTAATGACTTGGGGTCCGAAGAAGAAGTGGTCAGAGCCCCTCAACCACCGTTGGAAAGCGGCGCTCAGGCGAAGCGCGACCCGCCTAACGCGAGCCTAAATGATGTAAGAGAGGCTTTCGGGCCAGCCGGGCCAAAGCGAGGCCGCCCGCGTAAAGCGATCGTAGTGTCGAAGCCATCCGCCGCGGCTAAGACACCTGCGAGCGATGGCAGACCACGCGACGATGTCCGAACATGCGACCGAGCGATGGGTCCATCGCCAAATGACGCGCGATGCTTGCGACCTCGACAACTAACGAGATGTTAGTTTTGTAAGCGCCTCCACCCAAACCGATCCTTTTTTTTTTTTCTTTCTCTCCTCTCTCCCAGTAATCGTCCCTAGAGCCTTCCTGAATGGCGCCTAGAAGGTAGAGTTGGATACCTCCGGTATCCAACGTCTAGTCGGGGGGTGTGACGGTGAGATACCGTCGAGCCATGATCGGTAGGCTAGGACCGATAGGGAAAGAAGGAAAAGGGAAAAACGGAGAGGACAGTTAGGAAAGAATGGAAAGGGAAGAAAAAGCCGAAAAGGGATCAGATTAGCTTGGGCCAGCGAACGCGCGTGAAGCGAATTTTTGTTTTGGAGGACGTGAGACACGTCCTCTGGAGTGTTTCCGTTCCTGCGATTGTTGTCGTGGCGGCTGTACTTGAGCTGTCCCCGGTACAGTGTTTGGTGCTGAGTGTCCGGGTCCTGCTGGGATAGCAGACGACGCCGGACTCAGGGTCACCGAGGCCGATACCGTCGATCTCGGCCTTCGAACGCTGCCAGTAGGGACGCCTACTGACCTCAGCGTAACCGCTCCACTGCTCCCGTGTAGACTTGGCCTGCGAGAGGCATCGTCGGGGAGCGACCCCGCTTCGCCGTAAGTACCTGCCAACAGGCAGTTTATTGTAAAGGGCAGCGGCCCTAGATTAGCCCGCGTTGTCTGCCCGGTTCGCGTTTTCGCGCCGCGAGCACGTCGAGCAAGCGCGCTCGACGTGCGAGAATTAAACACACACACGCACACACACACACACCCGCGAATACCTTTTCTTGTAATCAATTCATATTTCTTGAATATACATTTTTATTAACAAAAAAATAACCGCGAGTGCTACTTCCTTTCATTGTGTGCCCGATCCCCCGTTGTGCCGTGTTATAGTCGTCGCGAGAGGCGACGACGTGTAAGGTCACCGCGATACCTGATCCAACAGCGGTGTCTCGGCGAACGAGACTCGCAAAATATATTACAGGGAGTGTCACCGTTGGGTATCCAGGCAACCCAGGCCCGGTCGAAGTGGAGGGACTCCGCCTCGTCAATCCGCGTGATCCACCCCGTAACAGTATGTATGAATAAATTGTGTTGTATGAGTGAATGAATAGATTATTGAAGCATTGATTATCTATTGTTCATATTGTGTACCAATTTTAGAATTGACATTAAAAAATTATTTAATAATATCTAAAATTAGTTGTAAAATTTCTAAAAGGATAAATTGCGAAATTTGTAAGCTTATTAATCACATTCAAACTTGTATATGGCACTTCTTTTATTGCTGATGTGAGCTTGCGTCATCACTGATCCAATATCTTAACCACACCTGTCAAAAAATGCGATGGGTCATTTTGTATTGTTATTTCCTATTACATGAAATGATAACATGTAACATCATCGTGCAAGCCTACTGTTTTGCTGTCAACGCAGTCTGCAAGAACATCACTTATTGGTTGACCTAATTCAACCAAAGGCCTCTTTTACTCGCTCTAAATCTATAAAAACGCACCATTAAGAGAAAAAATTGCTTTTTTTACGTATGTCACCTGTCCTCTAAGCTTTTAGTCTACTCTTGACTTCCGCGACTCGCGAGTACCTTATACATGTAAGGCATAACTAGTTGACTGAAGCAACTCGGGTGCATTTCGAGAACATCAATAGTATCGAACTACGCTATGGGGCAAGGTACGACGAATGAGGCCCGCGGAAAGTGGTTCCGGCGATAGCAGAGAAAGCAGCAACTGCAACATCTTACCGGCCACGAATTCATTAGTTTAGCTTAAGGGATCACTGAGAAATACTGCACGAATCATTAGGTAACTCCAAATCAGCTGTTACAATTATCAGTGATAGATGTAAGTTAGTTATCAGTCACATAATTAATACTAAACTTTGTTAGAGTGACCCGAGTTAATTGTATTTAATAAAATACATTATTTTCAGTTGTTTTAATAAAAGAATATAGTTACTAAATTTATTCATATCATTGAAACAAAGGCATCTAGCCTATTAAAAGGAACAAAGAAAACTTACCAGCTGAACCCTTAGAGACCTCTGAATAACACTAAAATAAAACGGTTAAGACCATACTCTAAACAATCTGATTATAACAAATTGTGCATATGTACGGCTCACCAATGATTTTCGATTTTCGTGTAACAATAATTTCTCAGAACGTTTTATTTTTAACTCCCATTGGATAATTCAATCACCCTTCGTACTATTAATACGAAACTACCACACTATTGCGAATTTCCATGTTCAATATACACACACATCAAACTGTATTTCAGCATTCCATTTGGAAGGCGAAGGCCGTTTGAATTCTAAGAAATCCGTTAACGTTAAAGGCCATTAAATTAAATCAATATACGGAAAAATAAACACTTAAGGTACGTAAAGACTTTGGGAAAGCTATAGAAGCTTACAATACCTTACAGTGTTGTTGCTCATTGAGCTTAGGACATGGTATTTCCGCTGCGAACTGAAAACAATCTTCTGGAGCTTATTATTATGCACGAAAAAGTATTGCGTACGATTGTGTACAACCAACAATAACGTAGATGTTTGTTAAATGTTGAGGCGGCAATCTTAAGTTGTGTGGTACCTTTTGGTTTTTCGATTTTACAGGACGAAATTAATATAAATTAGTTGAGTAGAACTACGGTATGCAGAATACTAAGTGATTCTGTCATCACTTTGAGCCTTAACGATATTCCTTTTGATCCAACGTTCCGTACGGAATCTAGTACAATCGATTATACATGTTTAAGAAATCTGTAGTTAATTTATGATAAGCAGCAATTTAATGCTCCTAAGATTTTGAGACGTAGTGTACTGACAATCCAAATCGGTCGGTTATCCCCTGATTATGTATCATGTTGGGTTTCAGATAGATCATTTTATGATATTTGCCATGACAATCTTATACGTACTCCGAAAGCTATTGACTGAGACCCGTTAAAATGATGTGTTAATGTTGATTCTTTAGTTAATTGTCCTCTTTTTAACACAGGGCTTATTTAATAAATACGCCCTGTTGTGGTATGGGGGCATAACCATAAAAATTTTTAAATTTCCTAAACCAACGATTTTGTCTATTGGGATTCCAAAAGGTCACGTGACTCTTGCGATGTATGTGTGTGTATATATACCAGTGGGGCTAACGCCCCCCTGCCGCTTCGCGCGCCAACCCCCCACTAACAGATTGAGTAGACAAAATAACGACATTACTCGTGTACTTATCAATGCAGGCTGAAAATTAGTTCACAACAGCAGAATACGTGACTCACAAAGGAGTTGATAAAATATATGATTAACTTAACATAAATATTAATTTTCCAATAGTATTTTGAAATAATATTAGAGAGGCTCTTACATTACACGAATTAAAATTAAAAATAAATGCTATAGTAGTGTTAATAAGAACTTTAAGTATATCAGACTGTCTCTGTAGAGGCACAAGATTTAAAATAACAAAATTATTTTAGTATAATATAGAAGCAGAAATAGTTATGGGAGAAAAAAAAGCAAAGTTTATATTCCTAGAATAACGTTGAATACTGGCATCTTATCATCAGTACCTTTTGTCTGCTATAGAAAACAGTTTCCCTTTGTATTAGCATGTTCCATATTTATTAAAAAATCAGAAAAACAGAGTTTTGATTCTTTAGGATTGTATATTAAAAAATCTTCATTCTCTTACGGACAATTATACGTTGCTTTATCAAGATGTAAGAATTCAAAAAGAATTTTTATTCACATTGCATCCGAGAATCAATCAGAAATTAAAAATATTGTTTAGCTAGAAATTTTTCAGTAATTCAAAAATATGTAACTTTGAAGATCGTCACATTAAAACAGACGTAGGTTAATTCATAAAAACCATGAAAAACAAATATGTGAAAAATGTGGAAAGGGTTTTAAAAGAACAGTTGGGTTAAAATGACACACAAAATGTTAAAACATTAAACTAACAGAATGAATTATTGTTTTAAAAGCTTAATTGCGTTTGTCTATTTAATAATACTTCCTCCTGAATTCTGTCTTTAACTTAATAAAGTCCTCAAGTAATCAAGAATTTTATATTTGGGTAGAGTAGACATGGACCAGAAAGAGATTTGAAATGTAAAAGTTCAATCAAGTTAAACAAATAATGGTACTTCAGAGACACATAGTGAGTAAAGGGCAGCGAATAGACAGAGGGAGACCTATGATCAGTGACTTAAAAAATTCTAAAAACGAGGTATGACTTAGGTACTATATTGCGTATACTTTTTAACATTTAGGATGGTTAAACATTAGATAAATAAGTTTTTTATTGGGGGGGAGGTGGAGGGAGAGCTAAGGGGGAGCGGGAGGAGCTCACTCAATTATAATTTGATTAAAAATGACGTTAAAACAAGCAAATAACTACGTAAATCGAGGGGGAGCTGAGGGGGAGCTGAGGGGGAGCGGGGGGGCTGAGACTCACTTCCGTCAATACAACTATATAATATAGGGAGATTTATATACATAGCCAATTGGGGGAAAAATAAGACAGGCCTTACGGGTTCAATTCTTTTTTTATTTTTTTTACACGTTCAACGATTGTAGTAAGATTAAAGCCTTTCAATAACATGTTTTTGAGGAGATGACAATACCTTAGCTATTTTTTCCCAATTAAATTAGTCTTTTGCATCTTAAAACTTTCCTTTAAAAGTGCGGAAACGCACATTTAACCTTACCAAAGCCCTGCTTCAAGCCCTGCTTCTTTTCCTATATTCAGTTGGGAACGGGAGAACTTTGTACAGGTTTGCTCTTTGGTAAATACAACGGACCATAGGGGCTTGTCTACGATCACTGCTTCAATGACATCAGACTCATAACCACACGTGTCTAGAATGGAGGGAAACTTAGTCTTGTTTAATAGTTAAGTTCTATCAAAGGTCATAAATTTTGATGATGCATAACATTACTGCGTCATAGGCACTCGTCCACGATCGCTGCTTTAATGATATCGGACTCTTAACCACATGTGTTGAGAATGGAGGAAAACTTAGTCTTATTTAATACTGAAGTTCTATCAAAGGTCGTAAATTTTGATGATGCATAACATCACTGCGTCGTGATCAGATTATCGAGGAGGTAACTTTGATGTCACTATTTATCGATTATCTGACTGTATAATATGTACATGTAAAATACATGAATTTTTTTCCTCCACGAAACATTTGTTCTTAGCATAGTAAATAAAATATTAATCAATCTCTCTCTCTCTCTTTTTTTTCTCAGCGAGCCATGAAGCAATGAGACTAAATTCCAGCATGAACTGAAACTAGCCGCTTCTCCCAGCCAAGTGACGGTCACAGTACCGCACAACTATAAAAGTAGTTAAAAGCCAACTGAGAGCCGTTCAATTAATCAGTACAATACCATGACATATAAATAACGTAGGAATAACTAAATATTTTTATTTTGCAATAAACTATTAGTTAATCTGCATAAAAGGCTAATTTCGAAAAATTCGTCCTACTTAGCATTTAAAGAATTCAAAACAATAATACTGCGATAAAAAAAGTGTACACGATCATAATTAGATGAACCTAATTATGTCTAACAACTTTTGCAAGGGTACATCTTTCCGTTTTGCAATAAATAATTAGTTTATTAGCATCTATCGTAGATTTTCATGAAATTTATCAAGGCTGTTACATTTCAAAAATTGGAAACCAAATACTTGAACCAAATTTAATGACATATACCTAGTACTGTCTATAAACTTTTGCAAGGGTACACCTCTCACTTTTGCAACAAATAATTAGTTTATCAGCTTCTATCGTAGACTTTTATAAAATTTATCGAGTTTTTTTAACACTTCCAAGATTAAAAATTTTTTCAAGATTTAAAATTTTGCAAAGGTGCACACATCTATTTTGCAATAAATATATAGTGTATCAGCTTTTATCGTTGATTATCGTGAAATTTATCGTAAAAGTTTTTTACATTTCCGAAATTTAAAAAAATATACTTAAACAAAATACAGTTTATACCACTATAATCCAATATACTTTATGTTGTCTACCAACTTTTTCCAGGGTACACACTTCTATTTTGCAATAAATAATTAGTTCACTATCTTCTATCTTAAGTTTTCGGGACCTTAATTAGGGACCTTATACTGAAACGAAATAAAATATATTTAATCATAATGAGATGTACCTAATGTTGTCAAACAATTTTTGCAAAGGTGCAGCTCCCCATTATATAATATTAGTTAATCAGATTCTATTGAAATTTTCTTGAAATTTATTAAGTTTTTAACATTTCTTAAATTAGGAACCTTATACTTGAACAGTATAAAATTCATACAATCATAATAAGATGTACCTAATGATGTCAAACAAATTGTGCCATGGTACACCCTTCCATTTACCAATCAATAATTAGTTTTACAGCTTCTATTGTAGATTTTCGTGAAATTTATTATTAGGACAACATAAAGTAATTGTTATAATAAAAGTTACACGGTTATATAAGGATAAATAATCTAAGGTTACAGAATTATGGGGTAGAAGAATTTGTTATTTCGATTGTAAGTGAATGTGAGACATTTCTGAGACCGAAAAATGTTTCTATTAAGGAGGTTCGATACAATCTTTTAGCGAGGTCTCGATTAGAAAAAGTCTAAGGACCACCCGCGCCGGAGACTATCATACGGCACGCTGTACATAATACTCTTGTCCTGTATAACGCGTGTAATCAGGTACGTATACGGACAGTACACGGTACCCATCTCTTACGGCTGCCGTGTACTACCCGTACCCTGACCGTACATTATACATAGCTATGAAGCCTATGAAAATTAGCAAAAACAAGCGTCTAAATTTATAGAAAACGCCATGTTTTTCATGTAAGACACTATCAATCTACAAGGTACCAGAGCAAAAAGTATTATTTGTAATATTCCTCAGTTATAATATGATACTACCTTTAAATTTAAAGTAATTAACGCTTTTTTATACATTTTAAAACATCTTTCGATATTTAGTGTCTTTATAACAACACTATAGGTAATATTAGTCAATAAAAAAAGTATTTTCAAAAGATCTACAATGGAGTTAATAAACGTATGAATAGACATTTATTATATATGAGATACGTTAGAAAAAGAAATAGAGAAACAAAGATCATAAATATACCTACACACACCTGATCACACGCTGTAGACAGGCCATGCATTACGGAAGCTTGTATCCACCATTTGTAGGCAAGTTGCTTCACTTCGCTTTTGAAAAAAACCACATAGTAAAACCATATAAAAAAACCACATAAAAACATGTGGTTTTACCACTCCGTTTTCATGTGGTTTTTGTCTCAAATCACCATGTGGTTTTTAAGTGAAACCATATGGTTCTCACAAGCTTTTCTTTTTATAAAAGAAATTATTTCTACTTAAATCTAACTATTTAAAAATCTTAATAACGCATCAACAATGAATATAAAAATAAAACAAAAAAAAAAGCCTCTAAGGTGGATTGAACTTTGGCTAACAGATTCTTAGCCAAGTATCTTATCCATTGGGCTAGACTTAGATTTGATTCTAGTTTCCAATTTTGTGTCCTTATAAGGTACAGAAGGCACAGTATTCTATTATTTGTATTTGTACATAACTAGTTCTTTACATATAAACTACAGTAAAATCGTGTGAATTAGTGTATGCAATAAATTTAACNAGAGAACTCTGGTACTACGGTAGTATGTATAGCCGCGTGCAACAGTAGTATAGTGCGTCGTATACGACTGTAGCGCCCGCGCGCCACAACGAAAGTATATGGCTTCTGCTACCGTAGTATACAGGCCTCCGTGCAACTGTAGTGCGTGAACTATACTACCGTTGCTTCTGCCTTATACTACAGTTGCAACGCTGATGTACTGAATTGGTGTGATAAATAATAAATATGATTTTACTCTAAATAACATATAAAATTAATTTGTGTGCTTAAGTATCTCATCCACATGACCAGAGGGGACTTTATGCTGGCTTATAATTTTTCGGCTTTATAAGCCACAGAAGGTATAGTATTATGTTATTGGTTTTGTGCATACTTCTATTAATAATAAATCAATTTGAAGAATTTTCATTTGCAATCTATATTCTCAGAATTTCTGTATTTAAGTAAAAATTTTTTTATTTACAAATAAATGGCAAAACATAATTATTATTTTAATTAGTTATTCATTGAATATTGATATAATTATTGGATAATGTATGACTGAAAAGTGTATCATTTTGGTATGTATAAACAGCAAATTAAATTAAGGTTTAATTACCGTAGCCATTTTATCTCGGAAACAAATATCTTAACACATATTATTAATAACAACGTTAAATTTATTGCATACACTAATTCACACGATTTTACTGTACTTTATATGTAAAGAACTAGTTATGTACAAATACAAATAATAGAATACTGTGCCTTCTGTACCTTATAAGGACACAAAATTGGAAACTAGAATCAAATCTAAGTCTAGCCCAATGGATAAGATACTTGGCTAAGAATCTGTTAGCCAAAGTTCAATCCACCTTAGAGGCTTTTTTTTTTTGTTTTATTTTTATATTCATTGTTGATGCGTTATTAAGATTTTTAAATAGTTAGATTTAAGTAGAAATAATTTCTTTTATAAAAAGAAAAGCTTGTAAGAACCATATGGTTTTACTTAAAAACCACATGGTGATTTGAGACAAAAACCACATGAAAACGGAGTGGTAAAACCACATGTTTCTATGTGGTTTTTTTACATGGTTTTACTATGTGGTTTTTCGATATGATTTTTTTCAAAAGAGTCGCTTTTCTCATAGACCAAGAGCTGAGGCCGGAGGGTGGTCAAAATCCTAATCAGCCGCCACTCTTACCAGAATTGAGTAACCTCATGATCCGTAGAGATACGAAATATTTTTGTCATACTTCATTTTGGGGAAGAGTTTTGTTGGTATTTAAAAAGTGCCATATGGTTTTTATAAAAACCAGCCGTAACTTAGATTAATAAATAGAAAATAAAAAGTTGTCAATGAGAGTTTCGTTAGTGGCAGGATTAGAATGTATCTTGTACCCGAAAATCGACCTTAAAAAAATAGACCCCCTACCTGATCGTATCTACAATACTTATTTAAGATAATAAATGAGGCATTGTAGATAACATTATAGATAAGAATAAAATATGTTTACTTTTGGAGGTCGATTTTCGGGTACAAGATGCGTTCTAATTTTGCCGCAAATGGCACTATTTGTTCACTAGCTAACAACTTTTTATTTTCTATCCATTGATCTAAGTTGCGGCTGGTTTATAAAAAAATTCATGTGGCACTCCTTAAATACCAACAATACTCTTCACCAGAATGAAATATGACAAAAATATTTCGAATCTCCAAGAATCATGAAGTTTTCTCAGTTCTGGTGAAAGTGGCGGCTGGTTAAAATTTTGACCACCCTCCGGCCTCAGCTCTTGATCTATCAGTATAGGCAATGCAATTTACTTACTTTGCTCAAAAAGCAAAATCACAAAAAAGCGTCATAACCTGTTTTTGGATCTTCCAGTAAATATTTTTACAATATTTATTAATTTTTTGAGTATATACATAAATGTTAGAAAATAAGTAACTGTTATCCATGTTACGATCCTTCATTTTTCATTAAATTACCAGACTTCTTCCTGGAATCGTTAGAAATTCGCTTTCATTTTGGTAAATAATTTAAATTCTGTCTTCGCTGACTTTCTCCATCGTACTCTGTAAATTTATTCAAACACGTAATTAAAACCACAGTTTTCTTTTTTAATGATAAATGGAGGATGGTAACATAGATAACAATTACTTGTTTTCTAACATTTATGTATATACTCATAAAATTAATAAATGTTGTAAAAATATTTGCTGGAAGATCCGAAAACAGGTTATGACACTTTTTTTTGATTTTGCTTTTTGAGCAAAGCAAGTAGTTACATTGCCTACACTGAGGAAAGCAAGCAACTTGCCTGTAGATGGAGGATACAAGCTTCCGTAGTGCATGGCCCGCTAGTTGGACCGTATACGGAGCCTCCGGCACCATGAGTGGCTGTACACGCCACGTGGATTCATTTCTAATAGGGTGGTGAAGCGGTGTCAGGGGTGTAGGAAGCTCACGGCATTACCGACAGAACGTAATATAGTTTATTCCTATGACGTCACATGCATTGATCTTATAAAACTAATCATAGTTGATATTTTTATGTCAAAAATCATCATTTTGTCTTTAATTAGTATGGATATAAATAAAAATTAGAGGGACATACGATTCTGCAGTATTTGAAGTAAAATTTTTTTTTCTTTCTATTTTTCAACCATTACTAAGGTATTTCATGTTTAGGTCACAAAAATTTTCCTATATCAGCCCTTGTTAAGTTGCTTTTTATTTATTTTGAACTATCGTAATAACTACACGGAGAGATCTCTGGTACTACGGTAGTATGTATAGCGCCGTGCAACAGTAGTATAGTGCGTCGTATACGACTGTAGCACCCGCGCGCCACAACGAAAGTATATGGCTTCTGCTACCGTAGTATACAGGCCTCCGTGCAACTGTAGTGCGTGAACTATACTACCGTTGCTTCTGCCTTATACTACAGTTGCAACGCTGATGTACTGAATTGGTATATTACGTCGCTTACCAACTTTGCTCGGGAGCCATACCAAATCGGTATTGACCCCAAGCAAATGTGCACACACACACACACACATAAGTGTATATATATGTATATGTACGTCGTTTGATGCGGCGGCGGCGGCGCTGCACTATACATATATATCTATAACCTCGTGTTTGCCGCTCGTTGGGATGTATATATATACATATATATATATATGCAATAAACAATATAATGTTTTCTCGAGCTTCATACAGTATAGCATACTACTATACACCGGATGGGATCTAATAAACGCATATATATGCGCTGCTGAAAATAATGTATACAATAGGTAATTTTATCCGAAATGAAATAGTAATTAACTACACATACATCGTTTTCAACAGCTCTACGCGTTCTAAAATAGCCCTCAATAGTATATTGCAAAAATAAGGTTCATGCTGATAGCCTCTGTTTCGCAAAAAAGGACTCGTATTGTATTAGGCAAATGAATAAAAGATAATCATAATGAAAAACATGTATTTTAACAATAATTCATTTGAAAATTATTTTTATTTACAAATAGCAACGTATATATTTTAACTATTTATTTTTGTCAATTACAATAAAATTAATCTCGTACAAATAGCAGTACGTATTTTGCAATCATTTGTTTTCGAGCACGTATTGGAATATGCACTAATGGAATAAGACAGCTTTGTTCAATCACGTACTTAAAGAAGTCCAAAATATCTATAAAATTTTAAAATAATCCTTTTTCTTGTCACAAAATGTATAAAAACAAAGCTTACGCCACCGCGCCGTGTTGTCCTCACGAGATAATTTTTTATATGCACATTCCACATATATGCGTATACATATAAAACTATACAAAAAATATCGTGTATATATTATATACGCATAAGTATATATATGAAAAAATATGTATATACATATACATCCCAACGAGCGGCAAACACGAGGTTATTGATATATATGTATAGTGCAGCGCCGCCGCATATCAAACGACGTACATATACATTTATATACACTTATGTGTGTGTGTGTGCACATTTACTTGGGGTCAATACCGATTTGGTATGGCTCCCGAGCAAAGTTGGTAAGCGGGGTAATATACCAATTCAGTATATCAGCGTTGCAACTGTAGTATAAGGCAGAAGCAACGGTAGTATAGTTCACGCACTACAGTTGCACGGAGGCCTGTATACTACGGTAGCAGAAGCCATATACTTTCGTTGTGGCGCGCGGGTGCTACAGTCGTATACGACGCACTATACTACTGTTGCACGGCGCTATACATACTACCGTAGTACCAGAGATCTCTCCGTGTACATGGCTGAGATCACCCTAAAAACGCACGTTCATTTTTCATAACATATAGAATTAATCTAAAACTAATTTTGAGCTCTCAACCATTGCCAATGGTATGTATCGAACCTCCTTAAACTCTACCTAACTTTGTTCTACATTGCCTACTTCTACCTGACAGTTCCAAACTTTGGAGATTCAGACCTTTATCAAAGTTAAGAAAGGTTCAGCCAGCAAAGTTTGGCCAAGTTAGGCATGGTACAGCAGAACCGGCAAAATTTGAAAGATTTAGATACAGTCTAGAATATTATACAAATTTTAACAAATTTTGAACAACTTCAAATAAGTTTTTATACAAATCGCACTCAAGCGTGGGCAAAAGCACGTCATTATATTCAATATTATATTGTATGCAATGAAACATGGCGATACTTGAGTGATTTTACCGTAAGCGGCTCAAATTAGTATCAAAACCTTTAATTTTTTAAGTTTAGTTTTTTAATTTTTTGTTGTCATACCTATTACTTGGTGTTACATAAAAAAAAAGAAATTAAAATTAATATACTACGCTGGAATCGTTAGAAATTCGCTTTCATTTTGGTAAATAATTTAAATTCTGTCTTCGCTGACTTTCTCCATCGTACTCTGTAAATTTATTCAAGTTACATTTCAAAAATTGGAAACCAAATACTTGAACCAAATTTAATGACATATACCTAGTACTGTTTTTTTACTTTTGCATGGACATACCTCTCACTTTTGCAACAAATAATTAGTTTATCAGCTTCTATCGTAGACTTTTATAAAATTTATCGAGTTTTTTTAACACTTCCAAGATTAAAAATTTTTTCAAGATTTAAAATTTTGCAAAGGTGCACNTGTGTATTTCTACATTATATTCTTGTTTAATACTTTATTTTACATTAAAAAAGTGAAATAGTTAGACTCACAGTTAAATTAAGATTACAATTATTTGCACAAAATATTCATTAATTAAATTATGTAGGAGCAAAAAATATTAGCTTGGAAGTTTTTTCCAAGAAAGTTCAACTTTTCCAACATAACTTCGAGTGTACGAAGCAAAAAAACCAACTTACGGCAGAATCACCCACTCACTTAATACCGTATATTTTTGTATAGTATATCCTCTTGTACTAACAAGAATCAATACTTAACGTTCATAAAATCTTAACTAGTATAATAACTACTCTAACAAAATATTTATTTTTCTCGTGTTAAGTGCACTTAATCAATACAATGAAAATACACATAAAATTCAGAATATCTTAGAACATTTGTTACTGTATAATTATGTCAAACAACTTATTGAAATTTCAGTGCCAGCCGACGCGCGTGTTTTAAAACATGCGCACTGCAACCGGTTAGCCACCTAGTCGCAAGAGAAGGGTACGGATAGGAGCGCTGAGCTGCTCCACTTTGGAACTGCCCCGAACTGAACAGGTGTAGGGCTACCATGGCTCCATCTCTGCGGGGGGAGGAGGTGGATCTTAATTTTGATGTGCAAATCATGGCTTGTGGAGACAATACAAAGGTTATGAGAATTTCAGTAAGATTTTTTACTGCAAACGACTTTATTATATGAAATTCTAGCGAGTAATGAAAACCTTCGAGAAACTTTACTTTAGAGGAAAAAAAAATACTTTTACATATAAATATATATATATGGTTCCTAATCAAATTTCTTCCTATCCACCTTTCCTTCATGCCAAACTCACTTGATTATTGCATCTCTCTTTCTCCCCTAACATAGCCAGACGAAGACCGAACATCTGTTCGACACTTCGACTACTCTATCAACTTAAAGGTTAAACATACGGCTGAAACAACACGACCAGAAATTAGAGTATTGAACGAGCAGCAAAGAATAAGATTTGGCTAAAATCGACTCCTGATGTCGGTGTTGCCAAGAAGTTAAAAAAAAAAAAAAAGCTGCCCCAGCTATTAAAATGTGACTTTTTTGATTTTTTTTCCATTTCCCTTTCAATGAAATTGATAAAACGCTCCGGCTATGTGATGCAGAAATACATGAAGATAATACACAAATTTTTTTGCAATAAAAAATTCAATTATTAGTCCGTTATTGCAAAAAACATCAATTTCTTGTATTTCGGCCTTAGAGTGAGCTAGAGCATTCTTTTTATTGAACTCGTGTTTTTTTATGACAAATGCAATGACGTTTGTTGAGAAAAAAAAATGCAAAACTAATTGAGGTATTCACAATTGTTTAAGTTGCAAAATACATTTATTGCAGGCAAAACGTCAAAACTCACAAAAATCAATTCTTTCTTATTTTGTTATTATTACTAACATCAAATACAATGTTTTTAACGAAGCGAAATGTCGATAAACCGACTGTGAAGCATGGGATATCACTTTAAAGTTTCACTTTCAAAAATTAATTAACAAAAAACTAACAATTATTTTGCAATTTTACGAATAGATATTTGTTATGCAACTTAATAGCTATATTTTGCACAGTCATGTTCAAATTAACATTATAATTTTTTATTTACGTCGATCTAAAGTTTTTCAGTATAAAAAATTTTTTCTATACTTTTTTGCTATTAACATGCTACAAACAATTATTAATAGATTAGAAAAAGTGTCTACTTTATAGGAAATTTGATGACGAAGAGATTGGTGGTCGAAAAATTTCTCTAAGAGCAATAAAAGCGAAGACATAAGCAAAAAACCAAATAAAAAATTGTCATTTTTCCATTCAATTGTTATATGAATAAATGAAGCCGACTTTTGATTGGGACAGAACTATTTCTCCCGTATTGCTGGGAAAATTTTGAAGGGAAATGATCAATTTTCCCTCTACTGGAAAACATAAGATTGAAAAATCCTTCGGGCCATGGAAAACTATATAAAGCTGGCATCTTTTAAAACCAATTTAGCCATTCACTGGCAAACGTTCAGAGCAGAAGTATTTGTCGTAAGGTTGGATCAGAATTACTCTCTCGACTCTAAACATTTAATCATGAATCACTGATTATTTCTAAGGTACAAGATTGACGAATTTAATAGTGAAGCTGTAAAGGAGAACAAACTTGATCAAACGGAACATTCTTCAACAGACAAGCGACATGAACAAATCTCCGCTTTAGATCACCAACACTACTAAGCTCTACGATAAACGGGAGGTGCTTATCATGGTAATGTCTCCGACATAACACAAGGAGACATTAGAAAAGAGCACTAAAACTAGCTTCAATACTTCAGAACGTAGTGGTTTTCCATGCAATCAGTTTGGTGTTAGACATGCTGGTCAGAGAAGATCACCTTGAGGTATCCAGGTAGTCACATTTGCGGGAAACTTTAGTCAATAGAGCCATCTAACGTCGAACTAACTTGCTATTAAATACATAACAACTTAACTAATTTCACAAAAAAGCCCTTAGGGCTCACAAAAGTTTTTAACAATGTCCAGAGTTGCAAACGGGCGAACTAGAAGAAAAACTTTGAATGCTTTCAGCGTATACAATTTCGGGCGTTAAGAAAAGGACGCAGAGCATTTATCGAGACTGGAACTACAGCTTCAAAATCGATAAATTAATAATCTATGAACGAGGCTAATCGTGACAGTTCCCAAACCAAGACCAAATGAATTTAATAGTTAAACATCAACTGAATCCAATGAAATAATTATTTATATCGCTTACCCTGCAAAATTTCTAGATATTAATTTAATGTAGCGCTTTCTAACACGTATTCTTATAGTGGAGCTCGCACACGTAATGACAACAACTTAAAAACTCGAATAAATCAACAGTTCCCGTAATAAGAGCGCACACGTTTTGTAGAAAAAAACCTCCTCTTTCAAATGACGCCTAGCAAAGTAAGTGTTACCCTGAACAATTTCGAGATATTCTATTAAAAATTGATAAAGTCATAGTATTTTCATAGGTTAGTCTGTGTTCCTTTGCGCCAGTGATGCCAACTATACCAGAGTTTGCGAGAAAATTCGAGATCTACGACAAGGGTTAGAAATTCTGCAGGAGGGAGCCTCCATAAGTGACAGATCAGCTAATGATTGTAACCCTGACATTGATTACTCAAATTTTCAAGTCATTTTAGTAAGTGGGACAACATGCATTTGTATTTATTGTATTGCTAAATAGTAGAGAATTGAGGCTCTAGAACTTGTTTGCTCTGGTTGTCAAGTTTTCTGATTGTAAAAAAAATTTTTGGTTATAAATTTTTCATCAGTCTTGAACATTACAACTTTGCCCACCTTACCCAACTTTGCTGAAGGTTTTCCGCGCCATAGTTTGGTAATATTTAAGAGGCTTAAGCAATAATAGATAAAGTTTAACAAAGTTGAGAGCATTCAGTATATTTGGAACTTCTAAATTAAATTCTACCGTCAAGTATAACTCAACGGATGTGCAGTTTAAATTTCAGTGTATGATGCCAACCATAACGAAAAAAAAAACATTAAAATCCAAAATTTCAATTTGAGTCTGATGCATTTTCATTTTTTCACCAAATGTTCCAGGTTTTTTTTTTGTAGAAGTCGAGCTGCATACTACGAAAACTAAGAGTAGATTATTTAAATAATGTTCTTTTTACTGAAATCGTGAATGCCTAAGGTTACCGAACTTGCTACTTAATATTTTCAGGTGTGATGGTCGAATGTCACACAAACAGATAGTACAAAGATTATGAGCCACATGTGTCTGAAGTTTCGAGCACTCGCTCAGGTGATTTTTTAAAATTACTTTTCCCGCTCTTATTTTTCGCCAACTAGTTTATTACAATAAAGACAATAATAATTTACAATATTATCGTATTTGGAGCCAAGGAAAATTTTTGGCAACATAAATTAGGATTTTTATGTGCGTATTAACCATATACATGAACATAATCGCTTATAACTCAGATAATTTCAATATTCCCACGCCCATTTGCAACTGTAGCAAGTTTAGTAAATAATCATTTGTATTTTACCCTTTCACGAATGTCGGACTTAAGGAAAATTTTCTACGTCATTATTACCCACACGTTTTCGACTCAAATAAGCTAGTTTTTACAATAATAATTACGTAACTCTCTTTATAATAATTTTCCCTCGCCCAAATTGCTCTACTATAAGATAATGTAATAAACATTCATCCATAATAATTTTATTATATTCTGAGTTAAGGAAAAATAACGGCAGTGATATAACTTACCGTTTTTCCGACCTGACTTTACTTTCTTTGGGATATTCAGCTTGTTATTTTAATTTTACAAATTTTTCCACTCCAAATTTTATACTAACTAATAATTTACCATATAAACGCAATACATTAACCCCCAAAGTTTAATCAAACATTCATTTTCTATATTTTTAAAGAAAAATACAATAATTATATCTTTGTCGTAACACGTAATATTGTAATATTGCAACTTACAAATTAAAATGACTTTTCACTGATTTTTCAAAATCTCATTTTCAAATCTACCCGCGCTTAATCAGTCTCAGCCAATCACGTGACGAATAAACAGGCTTTATCACGTGATCCATCGTTTTTTTGAGTTAGGATTAGTACCCGCACGTTTTTGACCCAAATGAGCTAGTTTTTACCATAAGGAGTACATTACTTTCGTTTTAATGATTTGGCCTTGCCCATTTTTTGCTAACTAATTAATTACAATTAAAAAAAAAAATAATTTACGTCATTATTTCACAAACCTCTTTAACTCTAATGAGTTAGTTTTCACGATAAGTATGTTACTTTTGATAATTTTTGATTTTCCTGTCCAAATTACATATTTTTTTAGCTGATGTTACAATCATTTTTGGGCTTTAGTTTTATAGCAATCTGAGTTGAGGAAGAATAACAGCAGTGATATAACTTACCCTTTTTTCGTGTTCCTAATTTTTACTGATTTTCCCGCACCAATATGTATACTAACCTTTAAACTAACCCAATATTTACGTATTCAGAGTCGAGAAAAACGTTTAAGAATTGTCAAGAATGGTTACAGGCGTGTTGACCGTTGTACCGCATTTTTAAGCCCATGTACCGGAAGAATTAGACTATTTTTACACCGATTTTGTTGCTAAGGTTAGTTTACAATATAATAAAACCATTAATTACTGTACGAATGTCAGACTTGAGGAAAATTTTTGAAGCCAGCATTCTTTACATTTTTAAAAATAATTTGTTCAAATTAATTTATTGAAACTGCACCTGATCAAAGGTTTGACTACAAAACTGTTTTCATGCGCACTTATATTTATATTTCTCTAAATTATTTAGCAAAAGGCAATAAATCTCGAAGAGTACTAAAGTTTACTTTTTGGTCCTGTCTGCATTATGCCCTGCTTTGAACAAATGCGATTGCTGCCTTAAGGTATGTTTTCTGTCTGCTGAAAGCAATAGAAAAAAATGATGTCACTGATATATGTTCAAGTTTCGTATTGCTAAACTCACGAACTGCCTATTCTCCATCTCTACCCAGCCCACTGAATTAACAAGGGATACGTCACTTTTTTGCCGCTTTGAGCGAACCGTGGAAAGAAATCCTTACTATTTTGTGCGCCTTACTACATACTTACGTACTGTAGCATGCGTTGTTGACGCACTGCCTTCACGGACAGCATAGCTCTGTGTCTCGTGAACGATTGATAACGACTACGCTGCGCTACGGCAGTCGAGCCTCTTTTTCTCGCTAGCCCCGTCTCTTTCTCTTGTATGTACTTGTACGTACAGGCAAACCCTAACGCGTGTGCACTTTTTCTCGCTTACAGTAACAGCTTACTATATAGCCAATTCAGAGAAGAAAGTCCCTACGAGAAGGATATATTATAAAACTGTGTACCTTATAACTGCCTGCTTATAAAATATCGCGTATTTTAATGTTCACTGTAAATTGTTTTTCTGCAAATTTATCATGAAGTTTCTATGAATTGTGAAAAAAATGGCAGTGATGAGTGGCAAGGTGTTTAAAAATAGGAAATTGTCTGCATAGATAATAAAGCGCCATGGAACAAAGTGTGCTCATATTATAGCTAGACATGTACAGTGCACGGAAGACGTTAATTTGAATGTGTATGGTACAGGATCCTTGATAAAAAAGGTATGCAATAGTTTAAGCTTCTTATTTTTTTATTTCTTTAAAAGTAAGTATCAAAATAGGCACAGTAAGTTCTGCCGACAGCGACAACGCATCAAAAGATATTTCAATAGTTAGGTAGTAAAAACTAGAAAGGCATGCATGCGATTTACATCAAAAAGCCACTTATTTGTTTCCAATTTTTTACAATTACTGACACAATTAGAAGTAAATAATCAGAAAAGTTAGAGTAAAGTTTCAAGCTTTTAAAATAAAAATTTATTTTCACATCGATTGAAAAATTTGTGACAAAATTCATTTCATTACAATATCTAAACTTACGTCTACTCAATGCTAGTATAGTGTTTTTATAGGCTACATTTGTATGTGTGTATAGGTGCATGCAAGTGCGCGTGTCTATATTTAAGCACATGCTGTGTTTCTTACTAATTTTTTTTTGCTTTGTGCTTTTTGGCGTAATTAAAGCCAAAAAAATATATTTCATAATATTGTCTCTTTCCTTTTTATTATCTATTTAAATAAATATTTAGAAAACGGTGCGAGCGCTTTGCGCTAGAGATACTAACTATGCCTATACTCGTTGATATGTATAAAAACCAGATTGAACACATCTTTAAATTGTACAATAATCTACGCACTATAACACGCAGTTCAATCTCCATACCGAGACACTGATAAAAGTTGTATACAGGTCACGATGTGTTAATAAAATTGTGAAAGTATTGTTTTTTTATGAAATAAAAATTTTCTTTTAATCGTTCTCAACCAAAATAGGTTTCTTCTACTCTGAGTTTTTTTTTCATGTCTAATGTGCAGGTGGCATAAATTAAAGGGTTTTTTTTGGGGCTGTGGTTAAACGATGCAGAAATCGTACGGCACTAGATGAAATTTTGGCTAAAGTGTCTAAAAGTCACTAATTGGCTCCGTTATTTTCAGAACTAACTGGGAACATAACAAGCTAAGCAGTATGTATGTGCATGTAGGTATGCGTGTGAATCCGTGTTTCCCTCTCTACCGTTTTTATTACTCATGCGGTCCGAAAAATGGCGTAATTTAGAACCAAAAATTATACATCTATACATGATACATACAGACATTATAATTGAATTTAAAATCCAAAAAGTGTAATACAACGAGTGAAACTCGTATTCACGATTTTTTTTGTACACTGCATAGTATTGCGAATAAAATAAGACCAGTCCCGAACCTGTACTTTCAAAAAAAATTTTATTAAAAACGATGACATTTGGCAGAACCTTTGTAGATTTTCTTATGTATGTGTAGATCATACGTAAAAATTATGTATCAATCCCTAGGGCTCGATACGCCTCGCACCTTGGTCATGTCTATTTTAATGGGAAATATGGTCAGACCGGACCAATTTTTTACTTTTTACTCAATTTAAACCAGTTATAAAAATTGATTTACTAGTATTTTTGAAATGTTTATTACTCCTATATTATGCTTTATACAAACATTTGTTGTTAATATACCTGGTATGCCCCACCCCCTTTTCAACTGTCCAACACACTGATAGCTGCATGTATGTATTATTATATTTCTATACCTCTATGCAGCGACTCGGTACATCCATTGTCAGCAAGTACTACAGATTTAAAGAAGCAGGTACAAAAAATTGCAAAGTGGACCAGGCCTTGATATTCATTCTTCGATTGCAGTTTTCATAATGTATTATTCTTATTTTGTTTCACCTCAAGCTTGTTGATGATTTTTTATCCGTATAAAGAATTGATTGGTTGTAAGGGTGATAAATATGCATTTCTTTTTCCTCCTGTAGCAATACTTTCAAATATATGTGCAAATTTTTACTTGCATCTGAAAAAGTGGACATCAAGGCCTGACTGCACTTTGTCGACTATGACTATAGTCGACTATGTGCCCTCGTTGGGTACTGACGTTGTTTGAATCTTCGAACAAAATAATCTTTTTGACTTAAAAAGACTCCTACCCAAAGAGGAGAGAAACGTCGTCAGGGGAAATAATAAAAAATTATATACAACAGCAATAGCCATTGGTTTTATTATTTGATGAATTTCGTCTTGCTCGCTGTTGTTGGAGTCATAAACATCATAAGTAATTATTATTGTTATTGACTATTATTTATCATTATTATTATTTATTATTGTTATTTACTATTATTTATTACTATTACCGTTATTTATTATTATTTGCTGACTTCTTTGATCTTTTCATAAATAAACGACACTGGATATCAATAATAAGACGTGATTTTAAAAACATCAGTCCACCGTGATAAGGTTTTTATACATATTTACGAATATTTTTCGATTATTTCCACAAATATAAGTATTTCAACTAACATATTAACTTTCATAAAATCTTCTAGATTGCAGATGAATGTAATAAGCAGAGTAACAGAAATTTTAAAGATCACGAATAATAATTACGGAAGGTTCCATCTTCGCCGATGAAAAATATTTTGAGGCAACTTTTAGATAATAACAAGATAAGTTCAGTACAAAAAATAAACCAAAAAAACAACAGTTATGACAACGTCACCGTAAATACGTCGAAACTTTTTCTTGACCAAGAACACAACGTAGTACATCTTAAAGAAACCAAATCAACAGAGATCGAAGGCAGTAAGAATACTATTTTTGATGATTCGATTTCTAACAGTAAGTCTGAGACACACCTAAATTCAATATCTAAAGTTAACGACAACAATTTAAGGAATAATAACGATCTCACTTAAATTGTTAACAAAAAAATATGCATTCCTGAAACTGAAGTGAAATGCAATGAGTATTGTGATAAAGGAACGACATTAACACTCGGAAGCAGTACTTCCAAGGTAGATCGTGTTAGTGGAAGAGCTGATATTGTCAAAAATCAACATTCTGCTGAAGTGTGTCCACGCAAAGTACAACCAAAGAAACGGGTCTCCAATGTTGTTGGTTCATTCATCAAAGGAGAATGTAGGACTATTTGCTTTGAAAACCGTTTATTTAATGTTATTCTAATAATTGGAGATGGTAATTGTCTTTTTCAGTGTTTTTCTTATCATTTATACGGTAATGAAAAAAATTATGACATCATTCGACAGGAAATAGTGGAATACGCTACAGAAAAGTGTGATAGTATAGCAGACACTTTAAAGTGTACTTTGGTAGAGAGAAAAAAATTCAAAGATGCCGAGGAATACCAAAAAATTATGGGCAGGGACGGAGAATTTGGTACTGATTTCGAAATTGGAATATTCGTTGCGATGTATCAGATTAATATTTTATTACTTCGAAAAATTTGAGGTGTGATCTCAAAATTTCTCATAAATGCTAACGTGGTTTCTAATAAAGATATTTATTTATATTTTTCTGGCTCATACAACAGAGGTCACTGGGAAATTTTTAAACAACCAAACTCTGCGTGTGATAATGAACAAACCTTGAAGCAGCACGAAAACGGTGGAAAAAAAACTTTCAGGTATTGGATAAATGTATCAAAGACTGTAACGGTTCTGATGTTTTAGCAAAATGTAGCCACAGTATCAATGATAATAGAGCTAATATGAGCAGTGCGACAAATAAAAATGACGAGTTTAATACTGTAAGTGCTGAACTTAAAAATAATGAGTCCCATGATACTCACCATAATAATGACATGAGCACATACCAGCTTTCTACTGACATGCATGAACCACTTGATACTGAATATTGTTCAAACAAATCTGGGGAGGGAGAAAGAAGAGAATTTTCTGATGGAGATGATAGTAACCGTACTTTTATTGATAACAGACAAGAAGATAAGACTGTTTCTCCCATTCGAATTCATCATACAGAAATACTTTTGCAAAGTAAAGTTAAGTGTGATGAAATTTATGCAGTCGAAAATGAGAAAACTAATAATGGTTTCCACTTTAAAGGATATGCTGATAAATGTAATAAATATGATAATGGTATTGATGACTGCATGGATAAAAATAACAATGATGACCAGAATAGTGATGGCGCGGAAAATGCAGAGGACGATGACGACGAAGACGTCGACGAAGACGAAGATGACAATGAAGACGACGACGACGATGTTAAAAATTATGGTGATGATTGCGACGATAGTGACTGTGATAGCGTCAATGACGGTGATTATGAAAAGAGTCGGATGAAAAAAAAAAAAAAAAAAAAAAAAAAAATCTTTGAAAAAAAAAAATGACATGACATGACATTAGCAAAACGGGACATTTGTTTGAATCTTGTCAAGGACAAAGACGTCAAACCTTGGCAGAAAAACTACGGTATGGAAGAGCAGCCACTGTACTTACGGAGATCGAACAAGACGTTATTCCAGAACTATTACATGATGGTCATGCACAAGAATTAGTACGACAAAATACGTTGTATAAAATAAGGTCAGAAGATCTAAAAAAAGGTAGATTATCTTTGCAGTCATTGGATTTATCCGATCTCATACAGAGGTATATAAATCAGCAAAAAATGGCTGATCCATTCCTACGTTTCATAGAGCTTCCTTTACGTGTTGTAATGTTCACAGAAGAGGACCTGCTTTTAATCATTGATGAAAAACGAAATATATTACACATGGACGCCACGGGATCCGTAGTACGTAAGTCAACTGGTCTGAATTGTAATCAGCTATATTATTATACTATTGTGGTTGCCTATAAATATGTCATAGTAGAGCTGATCAGATGGATAACATGTGATCATACCACAAAAAATGTAAGTGTTGTTTTAAAGCGGTATAAGTTTTTCATTATGTTAATAAAAAAAATGGCCACTATTTTATACCATTACAATTGATTGGTCATGGCCATCAATTCACGCAATTTTACATGAGAAGAATGTTATGAACATAAGTATGTACTTGTTAATTTTGTATAAGTATTGTGTCGATCCAGAACGAAATTTCCCTAAAGGTGTAATTTTGATAAAATTTTATGAAAATTGTTTCAAGAACTATAGATACAACTTTTCCTGAATTAAAAGACAGGAAAACATTTTATCTTGAGTGTATGAGCATTATTTGTTTGTCTAGAAATTTTGAGCAATTGTGTGAATATTTTCGGCACTTGAGTACAATACTATTATCGAAAAGTGAGCGTGAAGCTTCGGAAAGTATTGTTGCGATTAGCAACAGTGTTGCTAAAAAAAAAAAAATATAGAGGACCTTCACGAATTTGAAAATCTCGAGGAACAAACGAAGGATGAAGAAATACTTCACGTAGACGAACAAAGTGATACTATTTATAGGAACTCTCCATTTTTCAAAGTTTTTACCAAAATTGAACAGCGATGACAATTGCATGCCTACAAATACATATTTTTCTCCCGAACTCTTGGAACATATATCATGTTATTGGATCCCATATGTGCCAATGTGGAGCGGTTTGGACCTTGATATAATAAATCCCGATGTCTCTCGTGTAACAAATGCGTTCGTTGAAACGACATACAAATATAATAAAGATCTGGTGTTCAAATGTTCAGAGAATTCATCGATTGCTGATAGAGTGCGCGAGTTAGAAAATCACCGGAAAAATATCACGGGAAAAGTAGAATTGAATATTGACCTTAGAGGTCGCAAACAACGAGAAAAGCTTAAATATCCAGAAACAGTACCAAATCCTGTAACCGAAGATAAATGGCAAAGAGGGAAAAAAAATTCAAAAATGCAAAGATGACACTGCAAGCTGAAAAAAAATTTTTAAATTGCTCATGAGTTGCAAAAAAAAAAAAATGACACAACTGAAATAGTTAAGGGTATTTAAGATGTGGGGACTAAAAAAAAACAGGAAACGCGAAAAAAAAATTGAAAATGCTAAAAAAGTTAAAAGACGAAAAAGTGGATTAAAGATTAATAAAAATGAGACTGATATTGATAAAAAAAAGGAACATTTGATTGCTCCGTAGAAAATTTAAAAACAAATAATATGACACAAAAAATTAAATTAAATTAATTAAAACCTGTACCGATAAAATTGAGATGGATTTTGAGACAGGAATGCATGAAAATTTTTTAACAGAAACGATTGATAAAAAACAGAGTATGTTAAAAAACACTAGTTCTACTGAGTATGATTGTAATAGTAAAGCCGAGAACCTTGCATCCTGTAGTGAGAAACTTGATATGTATTTTAATGGAACGGTGAAAGATATAAAATATTACTGGACGGTAAGTTCAGATTGTTTCTCTGTAGGTCTATATTCTTCTGAGCGGTCACTAACAGAAGAGAACATTTTTTTAAGTACGCGAGAATTTATTAGCTTAAAACAAGGCAGATGGGTTCATGGTCTAATTATAGATGGATTTGTAGCATCTCAAATCGATGAATGGGACGGTTACTCTTTTGTAAGAACTGACGATACGGCATTGATTATAGGAGATTCATCTACAGAAAAGCGCCTTATTAATAAATCACATAAAGAAATTTTTTCCACTAAAAAACCTCTGCGAAGGGTAATTTTAATGCCATTTTTATACTCTCTCATTAGTGTATCTTAATAATTAATGTTGAAAATGTATCTTAATAGTTGATGTTGAAAATGAAAAAATTACGCTTCTAGATCCATAAGGACGTACGGACCATGAAAAACGAGTCGAAAAAGATTTCATAGATTTTCTTAAAGGAACAATTGCAGGCTCTAGTTTTTATAATTTGCGTTACATCCAATGGAAAATTTCTCAAATGTCTGTTGCACCAACACAGTCGCTTAACGATGGGTATAGTTGCGGTGTTTACATTTTGTACTATATTTTTTGTATCTATAATCAAAGGAAATTTGAAGAAAATTTTTCGTGTTCTGAGTTTCGCGAATATGTCACAAGAGATTTGTTGATAAGATCACTCAATATTGTAAATAATTGTTTACATTGTTCCAGAAAATTAGAAAAAGATACCATCGTATGTTTAAAGCGCAAACAAAAAAGTCATGATCGATGTAAAATGCGAAGTAACATAGAATGCAATGCTGAATTTGATGAAAACAATGAAAAAAAAAAGTTTATTTGTGGGTTGTGTAAAAAATATTGGCGTCAAATGTAACTTAAAACACGTTACAATATAGTTATACGAATAAAGCAGTAATTTGTAGTGGAAAAATTATTATAATAAAAAAGACAGGAGTAAGAAAAAATAATTTTAAAAGTATTCGAATAGATAGTCATGAACACTATATATGTATAAGTATAATTCTACCAAAAAAAATCTGCCAAGATGACCTAAAAAAAAAATTTTTTTTTAGGCAAGCCATGGGACCACTTTTGTCGTGTTCCACATACCCTCTGAAATGTGAGAAAAATTATTAAACTTATAGAAATTTAGGCTTATTTTAATTTTTTTCCAATAGATGGTCTACAAGCAACCCTTGTGAAGTGCTCGCCTTCGACTTTCATGCAACTGTGAGATGTAAAACATAAAGAAAATAAAAGAGACGTTTTTTTTGTCTTTCGTGGAAAATCGTTTTTAGGGGGTAAAAATAACCCGTCAATATCACCCCTGCCAATAAACTTTTTTGACTATTTCTAAAAAATTGGATATTGATGTCATTTTAACATGAAATTGTTTGCTGTAAAACGACAGTTTTTTTATGGTTGTTTGGACCCTAAACAATTGCATTCCATCATTTTGTCAGTAAATTTTTGTATTTTTAAAAATTTTTCGAATGCGAAATTTTCTTAATTCAAGAGTACATAACAACCATGAATAGAGTTTTTGATTAAATCCGCGAAACACTGTGAATATAATTTTTTGTTTTATTTCCGACTAAGTACTTTTTTGTTAAATCAAAGGTGTTACCCAAATTCGGTATCGAGAAGTTGTAAAAAGAAAAAAAAAAAAAAANCAATACATAATTGAGCTTTCGAATTATATCAATATTACATTTTTTTAGAAATATTGAAAGAAGTTTATTTGCAGTGGTAATTTTAAAGGGTTGTTTTCACCCCCTACAAATGCTATTCCACCTATAAAAAACCCTCTTCTCTTATTTTTATATGTCCTACGATACATTAAAGTTTTATGAAAGTCGGAGGTGGTCATCTTACAAGGGTTTATTGTAGTCCATCCATTAAAAAACAAAAAAAAAATTAAAAAAAAAAAAAGATTAAATGATCTTAAGTTTTCAAGTTCACGATTTTTTCACATTTCAGAGGATATGGGGAACATGACAAACATTGTCACGAGACTGTTTTGAAAAAAAAAGAAGATAGTTTAGAAAATCTAATAATTTTATAATAATTTGTACTGTACCAAGACTATTATAAGTCAAATTGACTAATTAACCATTAGAAAAAAAATGTGATACATCAAAAGTGTAATAATATAGTTCTATGGAGCGATAAGTGATACTATCCTCAATATATGTAACAGTTACTTGCTAAAATTAAATGAATCTTTTGTAGTCTCGACTATGTTTTATACTTATTTATTGATAATTTACTTATTAGTATTAATGATAGCACACATTTAAATATTGTTCTATTCTTACCGAAATTTCCATTGATAATATTATATTGTCACTCGTATAATTTTTTATTTTTCTATGCAAGTAATTAGTATATGTTAATATATTCATATTTTATTTGAATCACCAAAAAGCGTCTTCCCAAAAAAAGTTGTATTAAAAAACTATGTGGAACATAGCCAAAAATAAACAAATTACTAGTTTGGCGTTGTTATTAATCGAATTCTTACTTTTTTTAACCTATAAAAATAACAATAGGCAAAAAACTTGTTTGAAGTATAAATGTAAAAGGTATAAGTACTTTGACTGTTGATTATTTCCCCCTGCTTTTTTAATTAAAAGTTCACTCATGCGTGAACAAACATTTTTCACGCAATCGTTAGTCGTAAAATTACGTACGAAATTGTGTGATGATTCATAATTATGAGAATTTTTTTCTGCAATATACATACTTGGGGTTAATGCAGCCTACTAGACATTAAATGAATGGTTCATAAAGTTTTGGAAGCCATGGCTACTTTTTCAGATTGCTGTTTATGTGCTCCAATAGAACTTTGATGCGAATGATAAATAAAGCTAAATTTTGCTTTTTTTTCTTTGCAAAAATTTTCATTATAAGCACTTGATCTTATTTTTTATAACATTCTTTAATAATCACCATATGGCCTCATCACTTTTTGGCACGAATAATAATTCATATTTCGTTTTTTTAATTTTTATGTATGCTGCACTTACTTTGACCGCTATAATTCGCATTACTTCATGAGCATACATACTGACTCATTTATTTTACTCAACAAACGATAATGATTGTAAAATAGAGTTAAACTCGATTTTTTTCAAACTATCACTAATAACTAGTTAACTTAAAAACTATTAATTTAATTCTTACAAACTGAAAACTATAATTCTTAAAAATTTTCCTTCACTCTGAATACATTAATATATTCCGTTTATATTGTAAGTTATTAGTTTGTATAAAATTTGAAGTGGGAGAATTTGTAAAATGAGAATAACAAGCTGAATATCACAAAGAAAAATAGTAAAGTCAGGTCGGAAAAACGGTAAGTTATGTCACTGCCGTTATTTTTCCTTAACTCAGAATGTAATAAAATTATTACGAATGTATCTTTATTACACTAGCTAGTATTAAATGCAATTTGCGCGAGGGAAAATCAGTTTAAAGAGAGTTACGTACTTATTATTGTAAAAACTAGCTTATTTGGATCGAAAACGTGCGGGTAATAATGACGTAGAAAATTTTCCCTAAGTCCGACATTCGTGAAAGGGTAAAATACAAATGATTATTTACTAAACTTGCTACAGTTGCAAAATGGGCGTGGGAATATTGAAACTATCTGAGTTATAAGCGATTATATTCATGTACATGGTTAATACGCACATAAAAATCCTAATTTACGTTGCCAAAAATTTTCTAGGCTCCAAATACAACAATATTGGAAATTATTATTGTCTTTATTGTAATAAACTATTTAGCAAAAAATGGGCGAGGGAAAATTAATTTTAAAAAATCACCTGGGCGAGTGCTCTAAACTTCAGACACATTGAGCCACCTTAAGAGAAAAAAGTTACATCCATAGAGGTATAAGAATACCTTTTTATACCTCAATGGTTACATCTCATGAGCCTGGAAGAGTGCTTCAGTGTGCATATTCTGAAATGTAATTTTTTTTTTCAAAAACCATGACAGGAACGGTATTTGTCTATTTATTTTAGAGGCTCCATCTAAATTTCAGATAGCTCAATACATCACTTTTTGAAAAAAGTTACATCTCAGATTGAGCAAACTTCAGAATCACTTAACTCGTCGGAGGGGGTCGCGAATATCTAACCGTTTAGTGTACATAGAATTTAGGCTTTGGGATTAATTTTTTAAAGTATCAAAGCGGGGGCTCTTTTTGTTATGTTAGGTTTTAACAGCTAGATAAATAGTTATTAAGGATAATTTCTTAAATTTGTGAAGTCAGTTAAGTAAAAAGTCCAGATGATAGTCTAAATGCTCCTTAAACAGCTTGATGGCCAAAGTACCAGCTTGGGGGCTCTTTTCGTTACGTTGGGTGGAAACAGTTGGATTATTCGTTATGAAGGATAATTTCTCAAATTAGCGAAGTCAGTAAAGTGGAAACTCCAGATGATATTCTTAATGCCTTGTAAAAAGTTTGGTAGTCATAAACAGTATTTTTATTTCCCCTTAGTGGACTAAAGTTCTAAGTAGATAAGCACTTCATAGTCCCATATCATGAGCAAAAATATAGCCTAACATAACACACTACAAATTGTAGCACAGAAGGACTCTTTTTTTTTAACGTAATTGCTTCTTATATTATCCTTACTATAAATATCAATGCTGAAATCAGTCGTAAATAAAATCAATAATTCTGCGTTGATCCTATGTTGTTTCAGTGTTAAATTAGCGATGATTCTGTCGACGTTTTTAGTTGATTCCAAAATAATGTCTTTTTTCATGTTAAGTAGTTTGTATTAACCCTTAAAGCACATCATAAGTTTTGTAAAGCAGACCTGTGCACTTGTCACGCAATTACATAAGAACTGCGTAAGAAATGCAGAGGGTTTGCTTCTCAAAACTTATACGATATGCTACTAGGGAACAAACTTACAATAAGTAGTGAGCAAGGACTTGTTTATTACGTGTAAATCATATAAATCAATTGGATTAATGAGAGGAAAGTGATAAGTAAATGTATTTAAAGATCATTCGATGCTAGTGTTCGGGACATCCTGCGTGCCGAATACTAACTTAGGAGGCAAAAAGTCGAACCCCTTTTTCGTCTGACAAACTTCTGAAACGCTTATACCAAATTTTTCTTAAAAAATTTGTATAACATTCAAGAAACCATGTCATGAATCATCAGCTCATGATTGTATAAAAAATTTTTTAAAGCTGAGCTTTTAACTCATTCAAAAATTTGAGTTCCGTTGTAACATAAACAATTTAGTAACACATAGCATGTACAATAATTTTCCATTATAACATACATAGCAGGAAGAAATCTTGATGAAAGTGAATTTTTTTAGGTGGGGTGATAATCATCAAAACGCCAAAGTTTGTCGAGAGAAAAATATAATTCAAGTAATTTACACACCATGAGATCCGCAATGCAAATAGTACAACTTTTTTAATTGATAAGATTAAATTATTTTCAAAACTTTGTGAGTTAAGTTATAATTATCAGGAGTTTTAAGAGACTAACGAGAAAAACAAAGCATTCAGTCAGATTTTGCTGTAACCTAGTAACTAAAAACCAAGTTGTATCGTGTGGAAAACTTGAACAGTTCAGTGTACAATAAAAAACGGAAGAAAACATAACGTTATTATAGTGGCTAGTTTCCTGTACAAACAAAAACTATGACCATATGCTAGCACCACATTAAATATGTAGTGAAAACATGGAATTACCATGTTCAGACTGATAATTAGCTAATAGTTACATTAATTATCTAAAAAGTTAGGTGAGGGGTGAAATTTCAAAATAATTGCTTATTTTTGCAACAAACCAAAAAAATTAATTAAAAGTAATCTATTAACGTATTGTATAGATTTATTCAATGACAACTCTTAAGGTATATTCGCAAAAAAAAGAAAAGCATATACAAAAACTACTTACCATCTTTAAATTCTTCTTGGAAATATATTTCGGCATGAGCTGTATACAACAGTAAAATAATAGTGCAATAGTGAAACATTTTAAAAATAATTTGTATCAATTTAAAATAATTTCAATCGACTTCAGCTTAATTGCTCTTATACTGCGATTGGGCTAAATAATTCAAGCGTTTGTTACACACGAACACTTCAAGCCCTGCAAGACAGATGGACAAAACTGATTGGTTAATTGTGAACAACGAATCAGGTCTCACCACGCTTAAAACTGTTTCTATAAGGGCTAATCTGCAACTAAAAAATACTTCTGCATGCGTCTCCTAGATAGGCACGCTCGATTTTCATCGTTCGTTCGTTTGGTTCGTTCGTTTCGTTCGTACAGATCGCTAATATCCTAGAGGAAGCGAACAAGCCGTGACAGCATACAGATGGTAGACAGAGAAAGAAGATTGTGTTGGTCTTGCATCTCTCTCTGCTCTTATCCTGATTGGCTATCTTAAATGCCCTCTTCTAATTCAATATATATACCGACTGCTCTACTATGACTACTACTATATACACTGTCAAGCAGCAGCCAATCAATGCAGAGAGCAGAGAGAGATGCAAGACCAAAACAGTCGTCTTCCTCTGTCTACTGNACATAGCAGGAAGAAATCTTGATGAAAGTGAATTTTTTTAGGTGGGGTGATAATCATCAAAACGCCAAAGTTTGTCGAGAGAAAAATATAATTCAAGTAATTTACACACCATGAGATCCGCAATGCAAATAGTACAACTTTTTTAATTGATAAGATTAAATTATTTTCAAAACTTTGTGAGTTAAGTTATAATTATCAGGAGTTTTAAGAGACTAACGAGAAAAACAAAGCATTCAGTCAGATTTTGCTGTAACCTAGTAACTAAAAACCAAGTTGTATCGTGTGGAAAACTTGAACAGTTCAGTGTACAATAAAAAACGGAAGAAAACATAACGTTATTATAGTGGCTAGTTTCCTGTACAAACAAAAACTATGACCATATGCTAGCACCACATTAAATATGTAGTGAAAACATGGAATTACCATGTTCAGACTGATAATTAGCTAATAGTTACATTAATTATCTAAAAAGTTAGGTGAGGGGTGAAATTTCAAAATAATTGCTTATTTTTGCAACAAACCAAAAAAATTAATTAAAAGTAATCTATTAACGTATTGTATAGATTTATTCAATGACAACTCTTAAGGTATATTCGCAAAAAAAAGAAAAGCATATACAAAAACTACTTACCATCTTTAAATTCTTCTTGGAAATATATTTCGGCATGAGCTGTATACAACAGTAAAATAATAGTGCAATAGTGAAACATTTTAAAAATAATTTGTATCAATTTAAAATAATTTCAATCGACTTCAGCTTAATTGCTCTTATACTGCGATTGGGCTAAATAATTCAAGCGTTTGTTACACACGAACACTTCAAGCCCTGCAAGACAGATGGACAAAACTGATTGGTTAATTGTGAACAACGAATCAGGTCTCACCACGCTTAAAACTGTTTCTATAAGGGCTAATCTGCAACTAAAAAATACTTCTGCATGCGTCTCCTAGATAGGCACGCTCGATTTTCATCGTTCGTTCGTTTGGTTCGTTCGTTTCGTTCGTACAGATCGCTAATATCCTAGAGGAAGCGAACAAGCCGTGACAGCATACAGATGGTAGACAGAGAAAGAAGATTGTGTTGGTCTTGCATCTCTCTCTGCTCTTATCCTGATTGGCTATCTTAAATGCCCTCTTCTAATTCAATATATATACCGACTGCTCTACTATGACTACTACTATATACACTGTCAAGCAGCAGCCAATCAATGCAGAGAGCAGAGAGAGATGCAAGACCAAAACAGTCGTCTTCCTCTGTCTACTGACCGTACGCTTCCACTTACAGAAGAATATACAGTTCGCTTCCTCTATTATATTATCTCTATGGTCAACATAGTTGCGACCATACTAGGCTTAGTTGCCTGATCCTGATGGAGCGCTTACCGGTCGCTTTATTAAACGATATATATCATTAATTTATAGCACAAGCGACTGTCACCCGATGACCCAGGGTGCTTACTGGCCTCTGTATTAAATAATAAAATATTAATTAACACCACAAGCATCTATCACCTGGTGACCGTTGTGCTATTAATTAATGATATATATTGTTTAATAAAGCAACCAATAAGCGTCCCGGGTCATCGGGTGATAGGCGCTTGTGCTATTCATTAAAAATATATATCGTTTAATAAAGCGACCAGTAAGCGCTCCAGGTCATCGGGTGATAAAGGCGCTTGTGTTAATAATTAATAATTAGAACGAAGTTCTGTATGTCACGTTACTCGGGGGGCTGGAATTTTAAAAACCGACAGATTTTTTTTTTTTGGAGCGAAAGTTTTTTATCCAAAGTCTCTTCCTCTCAAGTTTCCCCCCTTACCCTGTCCCCCTCACCAGCTGTTCACACTTCCCCTCTCCCCACTATATATGTATATCTGCCAACCGAACCGTGTTACTCTTCTGCACACCTTTACCCCTCACACTCCCAAGCAATTAATTTTTAAACAAATTTTAATTTTATTTTCCCACAATAACTTTAATTTGACTTTGAATTTTTTTTTACAATTTAAAAAAAAAAAAAAAAAAAAAAAATACATTTTATATAAAGAGATTTGAACCCTCGACCTCCTGCATATGAGTCCAGTACCTTACCCGCTCTGCTACGAGCGCTGCCGACTGTAGGAACTCGGTTTCTTGTACTTATGGTGTGGTTCGTAACTATAACATTCCATTTTTAAATGTGTTGACTAATAATAAATTCAATTACGTATTTGTTTTATAAATTATGTATTTGTTTTCTAAATAATACATCTAAAAAAAAAAAAAAAAAGAAA